>JAAMXS010000625.1:0-86123 GCA_019693525.1 Cylindrotheca fusiformis | reverse complement strand
GACACCAATGTGTCGCGGAAGAAGAAGGCTTCTCCAGCAGTGATCACCCCGAGGACAGACTTGGGCATATCATATTGCAAGATTTTTGGTTTTCAGCAAATCACGAAGTGCATACTTATTCTTTTTTCTCTTGTCGCGGAAGAAGAAGGTTTCGCTTTTATAACTGCTTGGCTATTGGTCAGTCCCTATTGTGCCCATAAGACAAGTTCTTGTACGACTACAGTAATCGACATGATGAGGGGTAGGGTTGCTTTCTAGTACTTCATATATTCAAACGGAAATCTGCTACTGTACGTACTGTAGCTTATAGACTATATCAGGCTATAGCGCGAACCCTTGACACCAATGTGTCGCGGAAGAAGAAGGTTTCGCTTGGCTTCGCACTGTAAAAGCGGCAGTGATCACCCCAGAACGGGACTTGGTTAGTTCTCTGGACGTGACCACTTGCAACGGACTTTCTTGCAGAATTGGATTTAAGCCCTTGCTTGTTTGGTTATTATGTCACTGTTCACTCTTATTTATGTCATACATGTGGGAAGTGATCTCGACTAACTACAGCTCCAATCGAGCACAAATATCGCTTAGTTGCACGTGACCCACAGTGCAGTCATCCTCTTGCTGCATACATTGTTCGCCAAATGGACGCTTCAGCCCTTTGAAAGCGAGCTCCATCAATTGCAAAAGGAAGCATTCAAAACAAACCGGTTTTTCCAAAGCACGATGGAGGACGAAAAGAACCAGAATGATGATACGGGAAACGAAATTGGGGAGGACAAAAAGAGCCAGAATGATGATACGGGAAACGGAAACGAGATTGGGGAGGATGAAGAGAACCAAAATGATGAAACGGGAAAAGCAAACGAGATTGGGGAGGACGAAAAGAACCAGAATGATGATACGGGAAACGAGATTGGGGAGGAGGAAAGTGCCATCTCGCCCGTGGAAGCACGAGAAGCAGCCGCAGACGTCGTGCTCAATGCTGAATGTCAGAGTTCCTCAATACTCAGTAGTGCTTCTTACGAGGGAGACGATAAGGTCACAGAAGGGGACTCCAAGGGCAGTGAAATAGATAAGGCAAGTGAAAAAATGTCAAAGGAAACCGCAGCGAGGGGAAAGCGTGCAGAGATCCGCCGCAACAGACGTGACAGGAAGGTCTCAGAGAAGGGAAGTTTGGTAGATAGCAAGCGACGCACAATAGGTGGATCTGCCAAAAGGGTTGCTCTGACACCAGCAAAATTAGCATATTCAGCGACACATAGGAATAAGGAAAAGGAAAAAGCTGGCAAAGAAGTCTTAGGCAGGAATGGAGCTGTCAAGGGAGGCATGGACAAGAGCAAAACAGCCTTGCCGTCAGTTCAGACAAGGAACCATGAAAAGAAAAGTGAAAAGTCTAATTGGAGGAGTGACAGATTTGCATTGGGAGAAGATGAGGAAGCGAATCCTGGCGCTATTCGAGTAGTAAATGGCCGGAATTCTGCAGCGTTTTCAGATTCTGAATCCAAACGAGCCTCAAAATCGTCTACCCAGAGACATTCACTACAAGGTGAAATCGATCATGAGGTTGACGGCGAGGTTGTGAGTGCCGCCGTCATTGATGAGGAAGCGCTGCAGAAGGAATTTGAAAACAAAATGAAAGCCGAAATGGTCCAGGCAGCCGAAGTAGATTTCTACGAAGAGCCAGGATTCCTCCAACGACACACGGGCAAAATCGCTTGTCTTTGCTGTGTTTTAGTCTTGGCTCTGGCAATTGGTCTTGGTGTGGGATTAGGGAACAGCTCAGGATCTTCAGAAAGTGCAACGAATATCACGAATTCGCCTACGATGAGTCCCACGTTGCGCAGCGATGTTGACTTCCTGGAGGACTTGTTCAGCGAGATTTCTGGTAGCGCTGTTTTTGATGATGCTACTACGCCTCAGGCTAAGGCTTTGGAGTCAATACTCAACGAAACTGAAAGTGGCGTGTATGGGACAAGGGACGTTACTGAGCAATACCTCAAAGAGAGATATGCCCTCCGAGTCTTTTACTATTCCACACATGGCGAGGGCTGGGCCATCTCAAACAATAACTTTACTTCTACGCTAGAGACTTGTGCATGGATGAATGGCACGCAAGGAAACAGATTAGACTGCAATGATCGGGATGAAGTCACAGGCCTTTCTCTCAATGTCTTTAATCTCAACGGTACTATACCGTCGGAACTGGCATCCCTCTCTTCATTGTCTTATGTGTCCCTGGCCCAGAACATGCTACATGGTAAGTTGCCAAATGCCACATGAATTGCACAGGGACAATGGAGAATGCTAACACTTCTCACAGGCACAATTCCAAGCTCTCTAGGAGAGCTGAGCGAGATGAAGTTCCTCCAGCTGGCCTTCAATGCACTTTCTGGTACTATTCCAGATTCGTTTGAGAAATTTACGAAAATGGAGCGCTTCCTTCTTCACGCCAACGAGTTAACTGGGACGATGCCAGACATCTGGGGTAACTCTTTTACAAGACTGCGAGTTCATGACAACAAAATGAATGGCACGATTCCTGCGATGCCAAGTCAGATGCCGCTAGATTGGTTTCAAGTCAACGACAATGATTTTTCCGTAAGTTCTGTGACCAGAACCAATAGCATTTGAGTCATTGCCGATCGCTTCTACGATCTCATCGATACATGCCGTTTTTTTTCTCAGGGGACATTGCCTCGGAATTTGGCGGCACAGCCAAAGCTGATCACCCTGTCCGTATCCAACAACAGATTTGAAGGAAGTATACCAGAACAATTCGGAGCCTTAACATCAATGCAAAACTTTGTGATTGATGGCAACATGTTCAGTTCGTCGTTACCAAATTCATTTGGAAATTTCGAGGAGCTAACGTGGCTTTGGGTGAACAACAATGCTTTCACAGGTACTCTTCCTTCTTCCTTTGGACTCCTGACGACTGGTACTCAATTTCGATTTCAGAACAACAATTTCGAAGGAACCTTGCCCAGTGACTGGTCCAGCTTGAAGAAATTGGATTTATTGGATGTATCTAACAACCCCGACCTGAGTGGTACTATCCCAGCATCGTACAGTAGCTTGGAAAAACTGACCACTGTTGCATTACAGGGGACTCAGATATCAGGCGGACTTGCCGAAAGTTTTTGTGCTATAGAACCGGCTGTATCTGTCAGTGCGGAGTGTGGAGGGGCGACTCCAACTGTTGATTGTCCTTGTTGCCACGTTTGTTGTGATGGAGGCAACTGCATGCTACGAGACTTGAACGAAACGTGCTTGAACCGTGCCGATGCCTTGGAAAACCACGATAGTTTTCGAGACAATACATGTGTTTGTTCGGAGGACAGCATGGAAGTGAAATGTACGGAAACCTGCGAGTCTTGTGATGTGGATGGCGTTTCGTGCGTTCGAAGCAGTGGGTATGGGAGTGAGTTGGATCCTGCTACGGGGGAGTCGTTGAGTTTTTACAATGATTTTGCCTATGTCCAAGGCCCTTACAACGGGACGGTCATTTCGTTCCGCGAAGTAGTCGTTGATGCAGTGACGGATCACTGCGAAGTCACGGTTAACGGAGAAACCTGTCAAGAATGCCGGCGTGTACAGTGCAGATCGGATTTGGTAGGGTTTAACATTTTCTGCAACAACTTGGACATCCCTGCGGAAATCAATACGTGTGATGATCAAGCTGAGTCAAACTACTTGGTGGCCTTTACCTTTTGGGATCGTGCCCGAGTGTCTGGATGCCCCCTGTTTTTATACCGAATTTTGTCCAATGGTGCCGATTAAAAGAATGCGTTTGCAGGGTCTGTTTATGGGGAATATTGTGTTTCATGGCTCCAAAGTGGAATTGGTGCAGTGTCTTGTCGTCCTTTTATAGAAAAAGTTAATCGTTCCATATATTGCTATACTTGACCGCCCATCGTCGCAAGGTGAAGGAATCAAAACAAAGAAAGGAGGCGATGCTTGGAGTCGAATCAATCAAGCAAGCAATTCCCTCTACTGTAGTTGCCTGTTGACAAGTGTACCAGCAGTCACATGCGCGACAAACAGTATTTTAGGAAGGAAATGATCAAAATGCTTGCTATTCTTCGTAGCGCATTCTACTGCACCCCTTTTGGCGAAAATGCCGTTGTTGGCAGGCTCTGGTTGTGCTAGGTGTGATTGGCGGATTTCATCGCGCCGAGATTTGAAATTTGTAGTGCTTGCCCGCACAACAATGTACAAAAGAGCTAGGTGGTGTTTTCTCCCGTCATTGAAAGAGGTATTGACACGTAGCATGCTAGTCATGGAGACGTTTCAAAAGATGATTAATGCCATAGTGGTAGTAGGAAAGAGGCCCCCAGCTGATAGGTTTATGTATGTGTGGAGTATGTTCTTGGCTGCAGCTCAAGTCTTCCTGTTCGTATCTGGAATTGCACAAGAAACCATCTACTCGCTGGCGACGGTTTTGGAGCTTGTGTCGTTTGGCGCCTGGGCGTATTTCTGTTTCCAAAGCACGTCCGGCAAGCAGCAGAAGCTCGCAGCTGGGCAGGTGCTCTGGATGCTAGCCGTTGGATCGACTCACAAGGTCGCACATACTCATGGAATCTCCGTCGAAGCACTCTTTTCCTTGCTGATGAGTCAACAGCAAGGCAATAAAAAACGAAAATTTCGACTGTTTGGACGAAAACAACGATTACCAGAGGTTTCGCTGTCGGCATTCCTACAGGGACACGTCTGGTGGAACACCGCCTTGAGCATTGTGTTGGCAACTACCATCACACTTGTTGCCACGAAGCTGTATCCTCAATCTAGGAATGATGCGGATGACAAATGTTCCAGTACCATTGGGACAGACGAACCGCTTCCTCAGATTCAAGAGGAGGCCGAAGAGGTTCACAATGACAAAGTACAGAGAGCAGTTGAAGACTACGAAGGAGAGCTACTCGAGGGAGAAGCCTTGGTAGAACTTGAAGATCAAGGTCGTGCTACGTCAAATACCTTCGCGACTGAAGCTACGGAAATGGAAAATGATACTGGAAATGCCGCATCACAGGAGCGACAAGAGGAGCAACATGAGTATCAAGAAGAATACTCGGACGAGGAAGAAGAGGACGAAGACTTAAGTGCATGCTACTTGGTATATGAAGCAGATTCGTCCGGTCGTTTGGTCGAAATCTACAGCAGGCAACCAATCGAAAATGCCATTGGAATGTGGATCCCTGGACCTGGGCATTCGCTGCCAGATTTCAAATTCACTTAAGGTCAAAACGGCAACGGCCGAAATGTTATTATTGGCAACTGCGCTGCAGGTACCGTGGGCCGGAAGAACTATGCCAGTGGATGGTGTAGCTTTATCCGAAGTGCTCAGCTCAAGAATGGAATCGTTACACTTGTGGATCCTATGGAAGGTCACAAGGGATTGCTAGTAGATGTATACATCTACAACGATACAAAAAGAGAAACAGAGGAGACTGTCCTCCTTGAAGCATTTCGACCAACAGCAGTCGGGAACGCACTGGCCGTTGCGTGCGTACCTCGTAACAGCAACTTTTTGTATTTAGGAATAAGCGGCATTCCTCTCAACAAGTGGTTGGAAGATGGAAGAAAACATGGAACTTCGACGAAGCTCAGGGGCAACGACAACATTACGAACTCTCTCATTGCTGAATCTCCTGCCATGACGAGACGCAACCTTTCCACCGAAACTCCAGAAGAATCCCAGGTTTATACACCTGCATTCAAGGAAAACTACCTACGCACCCCAGCTAAAGCCTTTGATGATCCAACTCCCATGAAACCAACCCCTTTGGAAGACGTCTTTGAAGAACAAGCCCTGGACACAACACCCCGTAGACCACCGCTCCAAGAACATAGCAACACTATCATGATAAACGAAGGGCAATAGATATACAAGATGCCAAAATACACACACACACACAGCCACGAGCAAGCAAGCAAACAGAACACAGACTATCATTGTCAGCCAAACACCGACACAACGAATAAGTAAATAGCAATTATCAAAGGCTTGATGAAACACATCGCCTTGGAAGCATGTACTAGAATGAATGTTTTCAGTATGGTAGGAGCATACGAAAGGGCTGGAATGGATACGATGATAAAATCCAATCAAACCTAGATTCAAGTTAGCTAGTTCTTTTTAGCAGCTACTCCGGGATGTAATGGTGGGACTGAGTGGCGGGCGCGCCACGCATGCCCGTGCTTTGTGAAGCGCGGAAAAGTATGGTCCTAGAAACAAGTACAGTCCCTCAACGGTCGCTGTTGAGTTTCACCTTTTTAAACGTACGTGCAGACACGGCCAAGAACACCTTGAACCATAAAAAGACACGTGTCTTTCCGTTCTTGAGACAAGCCCACCAGCAATTGGTTTTCACTGGACGACCAAGAACAACACACACGAAACGTGAAGACGATGACGGATGCGGATGATCAAAGTGAAACGGTGGTCGGCCACGTTCATTTAGTCTGGAGTATGTATCTTCCAGAAAAGCATCGAGGAAGTGGTGAAATGAGTTCTCCGGAGGTTGTGAAGGATGAATTGCTGGAGTGGATCACCCATGATTTTCTGTGCGGTGGCCATTTTCCTTCCCTTGCAATCGAACTAGTGAGCTCTACAGTATGGCAAGTTGACTGCGTCAGTAGCAACGATGACTGGAGCAGTTATCCTCCGGCTATAATTTGGAATACTCCAACAGCTACGGCTTCTCCCGACACCACCAGCAAATCCGACCACACGTTCTACACCTGGAACGCAACGTATCCGGTCTACGAGTGGGGCGTCAGGGAAAACGTGCAAGATCAATTGCAGCAGTCTCTAGACGATCTTATATCAAGCGATCAGCTTGAAGCGCCGTGGAAGGGGGCCGTTCTATCTGTGATGGGCCAGGAAGAGCAGTCTTTCTCGAACATTCGAATGCAGTATCTTACTATTGATCCGAACGTTGCGAACACTGTTGAATACATCGGTCTAATCGCATTGATTGCCCACACGCTGTTCCTGCTTGTCGTGTATGCGTTTGGAAAAGTCTTCGCAAAACGCCAGAAGGCGAAAAACTTGGTGGATAGGGACGATACGGATGATTTGCTCTCGCATTCAAGAGATCAGGATCCCCCTTCTCAGGTGTTTACAAAACCACACAGAAAAAAGTCCACCTCAAGACGACCACAACGGTAGTCTAATGGGTCTGTTCGATCTCAGATTTCTGCCAATGAGTACAGGGGGAAATCTCTCTTATCCCCAATAGACACGAAGGTCGACATCACCAAAGGGAATGGCAAGTCTTACTCCCTTGCTTCTGGATGAGGTTCACGTACTTGCACTAGTGACGACAGTCCGTATAATTCCAGTTTCAGGCAATATCAAGATTTTGACGTTCGAGTATTGGATAGCGATGACCGGTCAACTCGCTGAAGGAGACTGGATGTCAGTGCCTCGACGCCACGACAACTGAGGCGAGAACGACAAAGGCGACCGATTCATTCTTTATTAATGAATACATCGTTAAATTCTCGCTCTATCCATTGAAGTATTCATTGATTACTGTAAACCAACAGATCAAGGAAGGTTAAACCGTTCGACTAATTGGACTAGATGGTCCTTCCACTCGTGAAACCACAATTTCTTCTCGTGGGTGTTGCCCATTAAAAACGCATCAGAGGTGCGATCTACTGAAATCATGCTCATTCGATCTTTGATCTGCATTTCGGGAATATTTTTCATCGGTCAAACACGTCGGCATGTCATTGTCCCAGGTTGTGAAGCGTTCTCCCCTGCTCACTTTCCTCCTACGCGAACATCTTCGATGATATCATCATCAACCGTGGCAGTACCCAAATCTTCCAATGAAAATGAGGTCCTGGCGGCAACACTGGACAGCGCCAAACAAATAATATCCGAAGCAATTTCGATCGGTACACCCGCCTACAACGCTGGTAACATTTCAGAATGCTCCAGAGCGTACCAAGACGCAGCGAAAGAGGTTGCGTTTCTCGTCCCGGCAAATCTGAACAAGAAGCTACACAAAGCCAAAGAAATCGATGAAAACAACCACGATGCAAAAGCTTGGGCGTTGCGACGCGCACTTCACGCTATTATGGATTACGACTTGCCTGTTTTGCCACAAGCACTTGATGATGGCGAAGTCGGCTTCGAGCCCTTTACCAAGGCGCAGCTGCCACAGGAGCCAGTTGCTGTCATGGACAATGTTATGGGGGGAGTGTCTCAAGGAGGTTGGATAGGCAAGTCTCGGATCTTCTACGGCTCCACTTCTTTAGAGAACAATGGTGGATTTGCATCCATTCGGTGGAGATTTCCGACAACCCAGAATTGGTCGCACGCACAAGGGATCTATCTGAAAGGAGTGAGACATTCGAAGCCAGAAGAACACACATTTCGGATCGTCTTGAAGGATGATGCATGTCAAAAAGCAAGGCTAGCAAACTTTAACGTCGTTTTTGCGAATCCTCAGGAAACGGAGAGAAACGTGTTCATACCATTCTCAGAGTTCAATCAAATGGAGCAAATGGGAAAGCCTTTGGCCAGATCTCCCGTTTTCAACCCACTGGCAGTGACAGAGATTGGACTCATGGCTATAAAACCCACCATCGTTGGTGAATTTCAACTGGAGTTTTCCGAGTGGGGCCTTTACATGTAGCCTGAATGGTGTAAAGCGAGGAAATAGTTCCACGATAGAGTCTGATTTGAATTTGGCGTCCACAACAACATAGATAATCTTCCTGTCAATGACAGTTGATGGTTGGTCCTAACGGAACGTGGCAGAGAAAACAATAAAAACAGATCGATGAGTGAGCTACTGCGCCCTTTCAAAAATGGTTATATATGTAGATCCTAAACTTATAACTCCCGTACACAACTGGATTTGTTTATAGTAGAAGAGTGAGTCGAGTTTCTCGTTGAAGACGATTCGCTGTCAGTTGTCATAGTTGTTTGAACCTCCGCTGTCTAGTATGTAGCAAAGGTAGCTGGTAGGAAATACTGAAAATCAGTTTTACGATCTTCCATTTGGGTCCTTGGTGACGTCAGCGTCTTTTTTCGTTCCGAGGCTAGAAAAGTATCATATGCACTTGCAAAGAAATTGGCACACAGATTTTCGACTTGATAAGATTTCGACGACCAAGTCCTCATAGCATTGCAGATAGAATGAATTGCTCTAAACGCTACTTTGTACTTCTGCTAGCCGCTTTCTTTCGTTGCAATCGGCAACTATGTTTGGCGTTTTCACCTGCCGTTCCTGTACGGCAACATCGATCAATGGTTGGGATGATACACCAACGGTTCAAGATTAAAGGAGGCTCCAGAGACAGCGCTCTCGTTCGATATGAAAGCATATCGCCAAGAGAAACGAAGAGCGAGGTCAAGTATGATACCGAAGAGATCTTCGTGGTTTTTATTCCGTTTGTGGCAATGTTTCTAGCTTACTTTCAGTATGATTTGACAGCAAAGATGTTCCACAATTTTGTAGTAGCCGCCTCTGGGCACAAGTTCAACATGATAGAGTGAGTTCCCCTGCAGTTCAATGAAGACAAATACATTTCTCTGATACTTTGCGATGTATTACAGTGGTGGGGTAGCTTTGGATAACCTGCTGAAACCGGCTTTAACTGGACCTATTAGTGGTTTGGTAAGCATCCTGTTCAGTACGATTGTAGCAACAACCATTGCAAAACTGTACGAACGAAATGAGTCAATGACTCAGGAAGTTGGAAACATTTTGGATGATGTTCAACTGTTGTCGTTACATGCGTCTTTCTTTCCTTCAGAGTACCGGAAGCAGATTCAAGCATCACTCGATCTGTTCACGATGAATTTTGAGGCAGCTTGGTTGGATGCCTCAACAGATGAAGCAACAAGGAGACAATTGGTAGCAGAGAACCAGTTAATTTTGGATGATATGATGAAATATCTGCATAGGATGAATCAGGATTCAGGGGAGGAAAAGAACGAAAGAGCTATTAGCGAAGCCTATGGTACCTTGAATGAACTGATCATGCGAAGATCGAAATTGGACAATTTGTATAATTTGAAATTTCCAAGCTGGCACTACGGCAACATATGCATTCTTGGGTTAGGAATCTGTATTATCTTTTTGTTCTTGACAGATAAGCCAGCTTTGCAATTCTTGGGAGGCTTCCAACTACGAGTTTGCTGGGCAATGCTTCTAGGTTGCTTCTCCATGCTCGGAGTTACCATAGTTGATCTGATTACCCCTCTACAGGGTAGTTACAAAGTAAGTGCGCTATCAACAGTCGGATCACTCACTGGACGTTGCTTCTAAAACTATTCTTTTGCGTGTCTTCATTTGCACAGATTCGATTGGATGCACGTCTGACTAGTCAGAACCCTGGATATTCGGACGACTGAGAAAAGGTCGTTGTTTTCTTTAAGATTCCCTGTGCTGGCGAATTAAGAAAGCGTTATCTGTTATCTTCAATTCAATACATAGTTTCAATACATAGTTTTCAAGCTGGATTATAAAGCAAAAATCATACATTGATTGAGCTACAGGTGCCATTATCGATCTCCATCATTGCCGCGCCGTTGAAGCATGTTCAATGAAGTCTACTTGTTGTGCCTCGGATATGAAAAGTCTTCCTTCACAAAGTATACTTACGGTTTTAATGAAGTACTCAGCTCTTCCATTCTCTTTGGATCGGTCGCAACAGTCGCCTGCAGTAGAATTGTTTAATATAACAATACGCTGATTTTATCCGAGCGAAAACTCGTGTCATTCTATGCAGTTTGCCTCACTGTCTTCTAGGCACTCCATATTGGTTGCTCACTTTTTCATTGGGTGACATGCAACTTTGCTTCTATAGGACTTGAAAAACATTGGGGAGGAAATAAGACAAAGCAATGCACTTCTTGCGAGCTGTTAACATCTAGATTACCCCAAGCGAGATGGTTCTTGGTACTGCTTGTAGCAATCTAGTGATTGACTTGTGGCCATCCTCCGCGGTTTTGACATCAACTTTCCCATCAATCTGCGAATTGTGACGTTAATTGTCCGCCTGAAGTTTGTGTGGAACAAGATTCCGGCCGCCACGGCCGTACATAGGTGTGACCGTTTCTTGCATTTTTTTGAATGTATACGACTCCATAAATAAAATCACGCGATTTGAAATTTGAAGCTGTCTTCCAGTTTTCACCTTCTGCCCATGCAACAGATTGAAACCCTTTGAGCAAAAACACCAATGACAATGATCCGGTTTCTACTTCTTTCAATACACCTATTGTCCTTTCCTCAACAAGGATTGTCTGAACGAATCGGTGGCATTTCGTTTCTGCGTTCTTTGGCGGAAGGGAACGACAACCAAGATGCAGATATTGATGAAGCAACGGACGACGTCGTTCAATGGGTTAATGAGCAATGGAGAAAAGAGAAAATGGAAAATGCGACCACCCGAGTGAATGACGACTTGAATGGAATGTGGACAACAACCCCATCAGAATGGGACGAAGAATATTGGGAACTGCTCGGAGCTATTCTCCTCGTTGTGTTTGCCGTACTGCTGTGTTTCTGCTTCTTTTGTTGCACCCCATGTTGCGACACATATGAAGAAGCACCACAAAAACCACTAGTTGTGGCAACGCGGGCAGAAATTGACCGTAAACAACCCTTGAAGGAACCTATCCTGGAGAAAGACAATGATAAAACAGATAGTCCAAGGTCAGTGCCACTGAAAAAAGGATCAAAAAGGAAAACTCTGTGGCAAGAAACTGTTTTTGTATGGAAAGATTTTTTGCAAAACGGACTAGGCATCGACACAATGGATGATGATGACAGTCGCTATAGTGCCCCGCGGCCAACGAGAAGGTCGTCCAAGAAAAAGTCGGCAGTTAAAAAAAGGGGGAGATCGTCATCAAGAACGTCATCAACATCCGAAGAGCTCGAAAACGTCTAGCCGGTTTTCGTTCATGTGGTGAGAAGATGTTACGATCGTGAGTGTTATGTCTCGTACAGAAATCATAGTGAACATGGGCATCAACGATGCATGCTCCCTTTCCTATTAAAGCTGATCAACAGTTTCAATTGATCTACACAGGCTGTACTATTTCAGCTGTTGATGACAATTGGGCTCGATTGCTGCTACTCGTTTTATTTCTAATTTTCAGATGAGTTTTGTTTGCTGCGTCTCTCGTTTCCATTTCAAGCAGGCCAGTTGGTGCACGCCCAATATTGCGTCATAGCTAATAATCTCTGTTAGGCGTTGGTAGTATTATACTGCATTGCCACTCTGCAAACTTACAACTTCGGTAGCTAGTTCCAGATGTTCTTCAGACGTTCCGCATCTCTTGCTTTCTTTTCCAAAGCCTTTTGCTTGTCAGCTTCATACTGGAGTTTCCTCATTTCCTGATCTTTTTGACGTTTCTCTTTTAACGCGAGAGCGGCTTTCATGGCTGCCTCCTCTTGCTTTGTTTTCTCGTTGGAAGTGGATTTGGCGTTCAACACCGCTTCGGTACCCTCGCCAAATCCCGCCATTTTCGTGTCGTAACTGGGAAGCGAAAAGTCGAGATCGGTCGCAAACGCAGAAGACGATACCAGTGTAAAGCCTAAAGCAAGGCCTGCCATGGTTGCACCAAAGGAAGTTGTTCTCTTACTGCAGCTATCATCATTTTGCTTCGTGGCACTCAACAACGACGATTTTCGGGAAATGGAACTTCCAGTGGGTGCAAAGGCGCTAGCCGACGCTAGCAGCATGAAGGCGTAGGTCAAGACTTTCATTGTTTTCGTTTTCTATATGAAACTTGATTGTGGGTGTGGGATGGTGCCCTCAAGGTGAATGTGAATAATGACACTCGATCCGAACTGCTCCACAAAGTCACAGTGTCTTCAAGGGTGATCAATGACATACGTGTCGGTACTCGGATTGGTCGGGTTTCGGTTAACGACTGTTTAACGGAAAATCCACAAAAGGCGGACAGGCTGGCACTCGTGTTCTAAACATTCCCAAAATTGTTATTTGAATCAAATCGCGGCTCAAAGCACACGTATATTGCATGTACATAGATGATGCGCAGGTTGATTTCGCAAGACTGAGATGGTTCAACTGGCTTGATCGCTATCAGACGAACCTTTTTTGGTTGTCACTGAGCTATCAGATAGCCAAAGCTATTCCAAGCCTTCCCTTCTACTCTTCACCCACTTCTCCATCAGCTTTTCAAACAAAGAAAGAACATAGAATGACGACAACAGAGCCACAAAAAGAGGCTCCGCGAAAACCAGCTTCAGCAGAAGGCGACTACTTTCTGGAAGAAGACGACTCGAACGATGACGATGTGCAGACTGCATTTTGCTGCACAGGTACCGGAAAGCCTATCACAGTGTCAGAGCTGACGTGCGAACTGAAGGATCTTGCGGTAGAACTCTTGGACTTCGTGAAGTATAGATCGTGGAAAAAGAAGCTGCTGACTGTTGTTCTGATTTCATGCGCAGCAGTGGTGTTTTGTGATTTAGCATTTGGCAACCACATTGTCACATGGTTGGCCGAGTTCGTGGAATGGATGGTAGACAATCCAGTGCTCGGAGTCTTTGCCTTCATTTTAACCTTTGTCGTGGCGACGCGTAAGTCAAATCATCGTTTCTCTTTGCTACCGTACTTCTTTCACCTGGCTCAATTTTAGCATTGGTTTTTTCGGTTTCGGTCAGTTGTCTTTGTACCTGAGATCTTGCTCGTATTCGGCGCAGGCTATGCTTTTGCAGCTGCTATTGGGATATTATCAGTGAGTACTCTCCAAAGGAAACAAAATGCTGCATGGTTGAACCCTCTAACTCCTATTTCGTCGAAATAGGGAATTGTTGCCGCTACAATAGTATCTTTCATAGGGAGTATGATCAGCGCTGTCATTGCTTTCTTCCGGGCAAGATACATGATGAGAGATCTAGTGCAATTGTTTGCAAGACGGTATCCCTTGGTCATGTACGCCGATCGGGCTCTGGAGCGAAATGGATTTCGAGTAGGATTGTTGCTGAGATTGTGCCCCATAATACCATTCAATGCAATGAACTATTGCTGCGGGATAACTGACATGTCGACGGGTGACTTTATGAAGAGTCTGATTGGCATTATACCGCTTCAACTTTTTATGGCCTCTGTCGGGGCGACGACGGCACGATATACGACGCTGGAAATTCACAACAGTACAGAACAGAGAAATATTTTTTATGCCCTTGTGGGAATCGGATCCATCTTTGGATTATTCGGGGTGCTCTTGATTTGGAGGCTTGTCAAGATAGAGCTGCAGAGGGAACTCGAAATATCAAACGAAGAGATGAACGACTTCATCACAAGGAAGACGGAGGTCGTTGCCAATTCTGACATGGAAACCCAAGAAGAAGGCATCGAAATACGCACTGAGGGCGATAAAATCGTCGAAGTGGCAGAAGAAGGTGACCAATGGTTCTGGGTTTGGGCTTAGAAGGAACGGATGCAATGCGAGCCTGAGAGGTATCCAATTTTGGACGAAATGGACGGTTTGTTGCCGCATTTACAGATTCAATTGGCAATAATGAGAAAGAAATTCAATGATCAGTCCTTCTTGTCTAGCATAGCCACCTAAGTATGGAGAATCCTTCACATCTGTTTACAGCAAGTTGCATGCTAACCTGGAGAACATGGCATTGCTACGGCTTGGCTCTCAAGTCTTTCCGTTTCAATCTCAGGAGTTCTTGTTCAACAGCCCATTGTTGAGTATCGCATGGTCAAGATTGTCCGCTCTTTTCCGCAGGATCATTCCTCCATTCAGCTTGCATCAATTCCTCTGGTAGACCAATAGGATATCGGAAAGTGCCAAGCAGGAGAAGGTCGGTGGTATGGGGCACGTCAAAAAAACGTATTGCATTTTTCGGGACCCCTTCAATCACTAACGTTTCGGGAGGTTCAGAATCAACATCGTATTGGCTATTCGTTTCTGTGGTCATTCTCACTTTGTAAGAGTACTGCCCCTGTTGATCTTGTGTCCTAGCCAATATTTCGCAGGGGTATCCGTAATCCCATTTTAGCCATGAAATTTTCAAAGATCTCCAATAGCCTTCCTCAAGATCTTGATGGCAACGAATCTGAAGGTTTGCCGGATACGGATCAGTAGCAGCCTCCAAACTCGTCCGTATCGGAGTACTACCCATCAAGTTGTTCCAAGCCCTTGCATTCACGTATAATTCGGACCAAACATTGCGAGATTCCCAAGTTTTGACATGATCTTGCCATGCTTTTTCCCACAAGTCGCCGTAGTCCAGGAAGAGCTCTTCGTCTTGCAGAATATCTCTCGTGGCAACGTAGTCCATTGCCAGGTGACCTCCGTATTCCTTTTCCATATCTTTGGGGGACAATGAGAGCCACCGATCATCATGAGAAGTAATCCCATCTCGGGACCATACCACCTTGACGTTTGCTTGTGTTTGGTTGTGATTAATGTAGTTAATGCCCAGGCCATCTGATGTTGAAAGGGTCATTTTGGTCAGGGTTGTGTACGGAAAAGGTCAATGTATAAAAGAGGCAACCTGAACTTACAGGGACAGAGCAATAGTGATGATTCCGGATGGCCGAAGCAATAGTTCATGACGACTTGTTGTCCAGTGATCTCGCTCTTGTCTACGAAAACGCCGCCGGGTCTTTTCTCCGTGCGATACATTGGCATGAAATCATTCTTGAAAGGAATGTGATGCAAAGGAGATCCCGTAATAGTCGAGTCTTTCGGAATATCTCTCTTTGCAAAGGCACCGTGTCCTGCTCCTTCAATGGTGGAAACACCTGGATATATGTTGTCAATGCATCTTCCATTTTTCTGGAGCCATTCTACGGATCGAGTCGAATTCGGCTGAAACACCATGCCAATGTCGTGTTCCTTCGCAATTCGAGCCTCTTCGAACGTTGCTGGAAGTGCATTCACCGTTCTAGAATTCCATATTTGTTTGATCGGGAGGACAATATCTTCATATACCATTCTTTGGTGGTCTTTGCTCCGAGTCCTAAAGAGCTTGTCTATCAGCGCCTTTGCGACCGGGAAATCCATTGTCAGTGGAAACGAATTGAAGTCTTCTCTTGTGGCAAACCTGGCAATTCGGAGAAAAGCGAATGAGCACTGTTCTGGGGAGAACATCAAGCCGCAGAATCGACCTACCAGTTGTCTCCATAACTCTTTAGAATTTTCATTAGCAAACGACCCACAAATCAGCGACAGGAGGCAGATACAAAGCAAGTTTGAAAGTTTAGCTCACCTTGAATAGCTCTCCTCCTGCGGGAATTTTCCTGGTGGCCTTTGTCGTCGCATTGTGATACGGAGTGTTTGCCCCAGCCCCTGGATGCAGCGCCCTATGCAAACCCACGGTATCAAATGTCAAATCAGATTTGTCTACGTTAACGAGCGCCAGATTACAGTTTATAGCACAATCTAACCCCTGATAAATGACAAGGTTTCAGCAAGGAACCATTAAGATCCTCGAAAAGCTCCAAAATATGTACGTACCGGACAGAAGGCTGTAACAACAGAATCAATCTCCATATGCATGCCCATATCTTCTCCGAGCCACACATAGTCTTCGAAAGGGTTAAATGGTTCGCCGTGGTGGCTATTCGGATCAAACAAGGGAAGACAGACATCCCCCTCTCCGATACCGTCACCAGGTTGTCGTTCAATGGCAGAAAAGATACCGAGCCCAGCATTCGGAATGGTTGATTGTGCGATATACAATTCGCATTCAACAGCCGAGCAACCGCAAACACACATGCACACTAAGAATATTTTAAAAGTAGGAAAAGACATCCTGAATTGCAATGGAGATGTGGCATTTGTCCAGGACAATGGCAATCACAATAAGCATGCTAGGTGGTTTGAGCAATCGTTGCAAATCCTTTCGCTCGTGTTCTGTTTGTTAAAGAAAGAGCCTGTCCGCCCATCGTCCTTTGTCTGTTCTCGTACGTTCTCATTCGGAGTTTCCCGCTGACATCACTTTTCTGTCTGTGAACAACAATTTCCCGCCGTTTCTGTCCCAAATTTTGAAACTCAATTCAAGCATGACTTCCACCGAGCTTGGCAAAGTAGACATCATTTCCAAGAAGAGGTTTGTAGCAGCTAGACGTAATGAAGGACCCATTGGCGCTTTTCCTTCAGCACTGACAAATCCTGAGAATTTCGGTTCGACGAATGGGCAACGAGACAAGTACTGTTCAGGAAACAGCGAAAGATGGGTCATTCGAGTCCTCCGAGCAGCAACAGCAGCCACCACATCCTGATTTGAATGAGTTATGTCGAAAGAGGGATTGGCCATCTGTCATTCAATTGGCACATTTAAGTTCCTCCATTTATGAGAAAACGATTGCAGCCGACAATATTCCTCTCCATACCGCTGTTTCAAACTACGCTCCACTCGAAGTGGTACATGCACTTGTTTTTGCGTACCCACCTTCTGTGTCCTATCAAAATAGGTACGTACCTCTAGTGAGATTGAATCTATGATCTTTGTGAAGAGAGTCAGAAACTTAGCGCTTGGCTTTGTCTCTGAAATAATAAGATTCGGAAATACGGCTTTGCACTTTGCGGTTTGGAAAAATCGAGGGAAAGAGTCGCTTCGTGTAGTCCAGTTCTTGTTGGACTACTATCCGCAGTCTGCGAAAATAGTCAATAATACTGACAATCTGCCATTACACTGGGCAGCAAAGTTCGAAGCTCCACTACCGATTGTTCAAGTTGTTTACAGATCCCATCCAGGGGCACTCGAGGCAGTCAACAACAAGAGTGAAACGCCGTTGGAGCTGGCTATCAAGCGCTTAGGAGAGAAGCATCCAACTGTAGTTATGTTTCAGGGAGAGGACTCGCAGAGTTGCACAAACAATGAGAATCTGCAGACAGCAGAAGAAGCTTTGACGGATGCAGAGATTTGGAGCACGGTGGACATCCTCGATCGCTGATCCAATGATCACTTTTTGGAGAGCAGTAGCCTGGAATCGCTGAGATTGAATGAAAAAATTATGCTATACACTAGAGAGGAATATGCATCGTGTTTTCGATGCTACCCAGATGTACATGTACTTCGAGGACTGAACACAGAAGCAACCTGCCTACAAAATCTGCGTCAACTCTTGCCTTAAACACCTTGATATATCAATAGCACCGCTTTCAAATAAATTCGAGGAAGTAGTCAGTGCTTATTAAGGACTATAATGTATCAGCCGTAGAGATCCTAGCAGCTAGTCAGCTTCTTTGGTCATAAAACGCTGCTAACATGATTAGACTACATCACTACCGTTGGTTTTGTCGCTGTACGTGAGAACTCGAATGGCGACAGTGGCTTTCAAGGGCAGCTCACTGTTCTGTCGTACTGCTCCGTAAAAAACTGAAACAGTGGTATATTAGCTGGGCTCAGGATCACTGTTGCGACGATGCAAGGAGAATGAGCTCCGGCCGCTACTCCACCTCCTACACAGCCTCCGGAGCTCACCTCCTTCTCTGCCTTGCCTTGACACGGTCCACGGACGGCTGGGTTGACTTCGCTGGGTCGACCACTCTGACTCGACTGGCTTGAGTCAGTGCCACGAGCTCCCATCAGTCCACCCGCCCGCCCGTCTTTCTCAGAAATTCAATCGCAACAACCGACAAGAATCATGTTTGACAATCACTTGCTGTCTACCACCAATGGGGACGATCATGCTCGAGCTATATTCCTTTCAAAATAGCTGCAGTGCTGGCTCTTTCGGTCGACAATCCTTCTAAACCGTCCAATAAAATACTGTGAAATGAGCTTCGGGCTGGATTCGGAGGACGATATGGCAAGCGTCGTGTTGGAAGAATCAGTAGATTCCAGTACAGTTGACGGTCATCAACAGGGTGTTTCAGGTGACTCCGACCAACCAATTATGTCAAAGGATATGAGTATTGAAGTAAATGAGGAAACAGACGCAAAGCAAACCTCTAAGGACGATGCAAGCACCAGGACAGAAGCAGAACACGAAATACAAGTGACAGAGGCCTCTGAATCGAGGCAACCTGGCTTGGCTGCAGAAGTTTCAAGAGTAGAGCAACCCCCAGTCGTGGCATTGGACAATGAGAAGAAAAATGTAGCAATTTCAGGGAGCGTCAGTCTTTCTGGGTCCGAAGACGCGATAGAGGAAACGGCGAACATCGGCGCGGGCGAAGGCACTACCGAAGCATCAGCCAAGAGTGAGCTAGCCGAGGTGCAACCAATCGCGAGCAGCTCCATCGCAGCCAACATCACAACTGAAGAAAGACAGACAGACTGTGTATCGAACGAAATCGTCGAGCCTCCGGAGAAGGATGTTCCTGGCTCCATGCTAGCAGGTGGTGGCGTGTTTCGTAGATTTCTGCAGTTCCAATCCAGTCGATTAGAAGATGGCAATTCAAGTCTTCAGAAATTGTCAAAACCGTTAGCATTGAAATCTTCTAAATCAGAAGGTTCCACTCAAAGTCTCCAAGAAATGACGAAAGCTCTGGCACAGAAATCTTCCAAATCTTCGAGCAGCACTGATGGAATGTTCACTGGCTTTCGAAAACTATCAAAGCAGGGGGATGCGTCCACCCAGGTGAAGCAGGGTGCCAATCCGATGAACGAAAATGGAAATGGTCATGTCAAGGAGCTGAGCAGCGATACTGGTTCCGGGATCTTGGGACTCTTCCGAACGAAGCTACAGGAGTCCCTTGATGGTGCACAACAGGCAACTATCCGGAAGGGGTCTGATGGTGAAACGACAAAAGATACACTGCAATCAGACTTTGATGGCACAACAAATTCTAAAGAAATTGGTACTGACGACGCAAGCCCTGGAATGTTTGGTCGGCTGCGAGCAAAGGTGCAAGAGTCTCTGGAACCGAGACCAGATTTTGGCACCAAAAATGTGCCCAGTGATAGCTCCGGCAGTGATCAAGAGGATCGCATTGACACTACCAGTCAGGAGAATGGAAACGAAATTGGGATTCTTGGTCGATTGAGAGCAAAGGTGAACGAGTCTTTGGAAACGACAGGAGCATCCGTAAACGAAAACAACTCGGACAGCCCAGAAACCGATCAACCGGACAAAGGAGTTTCCAGCCGGGGCAAGGTTGTCTTTGATCTGATCCACAGAGCGCGCGACGAATGGAACAAGCGAGGCATCATACAGTTTCCCACTACAGGTCCATACAGAGAAAAGAATGTTCGTATTGGGAAGCAAATTGCAGAGGGGGGGTTTTCTGTCGTCTTTGAAGCAACTGACGTTGATGACGACAAGAAGCAGTATGCTTTGAAACGGATTCGAGTTATGGACGATGAGACATGTAGGCAAAGATTTGTTTGTACCCGTTGGTGTTCATTCGTACCTCATTCCCCCATACTCAAACCCTTTCCTACTTTCGTCAGGGGAATCTTGTGAAAAAGAGTCAATCATCTGCAATGTCCTAAGAGATTACGAAGGCTACATTTTGCCAATGCTTGGACTAATCATTGAAGACAAACAACGTGCATGCTATATGCTCCTTCCTTACATGCCGAACTCACTTCGGGCTGAGGTCAACTCTAGGTTGTTTTCTGAAGAACGCAAGCTGCAAAATGGTGCCAAGCCATGGAAAGCGAAATTGGTCCTTGAAATGTTTTACCATCTTTTGCACGGCGTCGAGGCTATGCACGATATTGGGTACAGTCATCGCGATCTAAAGCTTGACAATATTTTATTCCATGGATTCGATGAAGATTCAATAAAGCGTCCTGTTCTCTCTGATTTTGGATCTGCTGGCCCAATCTCGCGACCTTGCGGAACTAGGAGAGATATTTTCGAAATCGCGGAAGAAGCAAGTCAGTACACAACGATGTCGTACCGTCCACCAGAGCTCTTCCCCGGAGCAATCATGGTCGGACACGAACCTCTGGATTATTGTCTAGTGGATTGCTGGTCACTTGGCTGCACTTTGTTTGCCATACTCTATGGCGCCTCGCCTTTTGAGTGCACCTTTGCTAGAG
This sequence comes from Cylindrotheca fusiformis, assembly GCA_019693525.1. Lineage (NCBI taxonomy): Eukaryota > Bacillariophyta > Bacillariophyceae > Bacillariales > Bacillariaceae > Cylindrotheca > Cylindrotheca fusiformis. The sequence goes on along the minus strand of JAAMXS010000625.1, from coordinate 65,166 downwards.
ACACAGGGGAATTGAGAATTGGTGAATGCAATCAGCTTTCCGTTCTCGCTGATCTTCCACGTCCAAATCCGAAGTCGCCTCCTGGCAGCTGGTATTCAAATCAAATATGGGCACTGCTGGAGTTCATTCTGGAGAAAGACCGTGCGAAGAGGCCATCACTACCCATGATTCAATCCCGAGTCTCAACATTGCTGACGGAAGAAGCTGTGCTAGAGGAGAAACCATCAATCACAGAAGTTTCAACCTTGGAGGACTTTCAGTAGACTGGGCAAGATTGGATAGATGCCCAGACTAATGCAACGGCTATCACAGGACGCGGTTAAACGAGAACTATAGTTTTCAATTTCCTTAAGATTGATCTTTTGATTCTTGATAGCAGTTTTCCTCCATTCTGACACTTTAGTGCCATTCGTACCGGCAAATGTTAAGGATGATAGACAGAACAACATGAAGTGCCAGATCGGAGTTCTTTGCCAAATGCATTTGGATCTTGTGACGTGTATACGAATTCTTCCACTGCCAGTACGCAACCAATGGCTCCTTCCTGTCTTCACTAGTATCATCTTCAATAATACCGTTGCTACTGCCGTAAACTTTGACTTCGCTTGTTTTGATTTCATCAGCATCTCCAGATCCATCCTTGCTGGCTGAATCCGAAGCTGTCGCTTCATCGCCACTTCCGCTTCCACTCTCAGTATCTCCTTCCCCTTGACTCTCGGAACCGGCTTCGGCTACATCAATGCTTTGCCCGGCCGACATACGGAAGGAAAACCAAGACTTCCCCCCAGCCATCAAACTCCTTCGAGAGCCGCTGTCTTTCTCATTTTGTGCTGGCACATTTTCTTCTTCTTTGGACACAAGGTGGTCATCGTCGAGGTGAACAGTGGAAAACCACTTCTTTAATGTCTCGATGGCAAGATCCCCTTCAAAGTGCTCTTTTTCGTATGCAACAGCTTTTGCAAGAGGATTCTTGAATGGATCCTGAACTTCATCTATCTTCCCATGTCTCAGAAAACGCTCATTATTCCAGGCATCATCCAGCATCCATAGTTTCAGTGTCTCTTCTTTGTCTACGAGTCGACTTTGGTAATTCGCCTTGGTGCCCAGGACTGTTTGACATTGGAGCAAGGGTGCATCTAAGTCTAATACACCTTCCAAAGAAAGCTTTTGTTTCTCTTTCTTCGACTGATACGCCGAAGAGGGCTCTCTTGTGTCGATAAGTGTTTTTACTGAGTTTGCCAGCTGGCCCAGAATCCCCTCCTCTCCTTCATCCTTCTCAGTGTGACTTTCTCTGGGTTCCTCATTTTCTTTGATTGCTGAGGGTACTTTCCCCGTATCGACGCCGACATGTCCTTTTCGTGCTCGTGCTGCGATTGAATCCGCCTTTTTGAAGAAAACTGATGTGAAGAAATCTGAATCACGTCTGGAGTGACTTTTGTTATGAGTTGGTGCCCCTGCGTCATCATCGTCATCATCATCGTCCCCATCCTCCCAAAAGTCTTGCAACTTGGTTGGTGGGCCATAACGCGCTACCAGAGCCAATGCTTTGCTCCATGACAAGGTGATGCAACAAGATTTGTATAAATCTTGGCCTTCTTCCAAGCCTTTTCTGTCAGAAAGAGTAGCTGGAAGTTGTCCAGGGAAAACAGGAGTGCAACTATACACTATCCAAGAGCGTCTATTCCAGTCCACTTGGACCCTCAAAAGCAGCTCTTCCTTCTTTTCTGGCAATGGGGGCTTCTCTGCTGTGTCTTCCGTTGCTTCTTCGCCCGCTTCCTCGTTGGCCTCCTTCCCCTCCCCCTCTCTCTCGGACACTTCTGCAACTTCAGAATCTCCCGGCCTCAGTATATCAAACCAAGCTAGCGTTCCTGGTACTGCTCTGGTCACATATACAACATTTTTCTTCCCATCTCTGACTTTAAAATCCCGTTGTGACGTAATAGATTTGCTTTTCAGGATATCGAAAATCTCTAGCCCTGAAGTTGGACGCTCGCCCGGAATGATGGTTTCGGGCTGGTCACCTTGAGAATTTCCGAGCTCCCCATCTGCATTCCACCATTGCGTCTCATCGAAGCGGGAACTGGCTCCTCCCATGCTCCTGGTGTTGTTCCTGTATCTGGGATAGTTCAGTGGAGGTGATGATGGATTGATGTTTTGGTGTTGAAATACCCGTCCTGGCATTCTTATTTTTTTGGCCAATGAAACGTGAAAATTATTGGCATTTAGTTTTTCGTCGCGGAAAATTCTGCCCTACTGTACTGAAATTGAACATACGCATGACGAACTACCGTGCTATAGGGGAGACGCCTTTCCCGTATGACGAACGGATGTTCTGTCAATTTCGACTGACTCGAATGTCGCAATGGACAACTCGTTGTGTGTTTCATGCTTCAGGCAACACTGGAAGATTGCCCAACGTGCTTGGTTTGCTAATCCCGGAACGACATAAAACTACCCTCATGACAGTTCAGCAGGAAGATAAAAAAGGCGCCCACAAACGAAAAGCTGGGGACGCCGTCGATCTTGCCTTCGAGCGAATATTTGGCTATTCCTGGGGAACATCGTTTCAACTCGATGAGGACAAACTGAGTAGCCCTACGACCCGGCAACTAGTCGATATATTCGGTCTCACAACAACCGCAAGAATACTAGACAGTCGTGGCTCAATCAAAAGGCGAAGAGTTCAACCAGATGAATCGAAGAAAGTGTTGGACTACAAGAATATTGTTCTCCCTCAAACTGTGTCACCGAAGGTAATGGAAACAGCCGTTTTTGCTGGCCAAGCGATTCAGAGAGAAAAGAAAGATATTGCGCCTTCCTCGAAAAGTGGGGCTGCGGGAAACATCGACAACGTTCTTGCAAAGCTCAACGGTCCAGATAAAATAAACACTGTGCAGAAGACAAACAATGATTGGGAAACTTGGAAAAGCGAGAACAAGGATTTACAGGACGATCTGGAAAAGAAAGCTCAAAGCAAAGATGCATATTTAGTCAAACAAGATTTTCTTAACAGAGTTGACCAAAGGAAATTTGAGCTGGAAAAGGAAAAACGAGATAGAGAACGAGCCCAGCGCGCGACATCCTAAGTGTTTCAATGACACATGCAACCATACTTATCATACCTCAATCGTTAGCTTTCTACTTTCTACCGGTGTATAAATTCCGGAACTTGATTTTGCTACTCATTGAGATCATCGGTCCAAGACCTAGCTACATCCCCATCGACGAAGAAGGCCAAAGGCGCAGTCGGTATTGATCCCAAAGCGCGATTGATAGAAATTAAAGCCATCTTTGGGATACTCTCTTGACTGAACCACAATGTTGTTGGTGTTGATCTTATCGTCGTCACAAGAGTTGCTTCCTCAACGGACTCTTTAGTACCCATGTTGTAAAACCCGAACATGAACGAGGTTGAATACAGTGCACATCAATGAAGCACCTCTTGGCATCGTAGTTGTTGCTGCTGCTATGCAGATGAATGACCGACCAAAGCTTGTTAAGAACAGAAGAATGTTGGCCAACAAGGACGGTCAGTATGCTATGTTTGCGATACACATACTGTAGTGTTCTGTTTTTTTGCTTGCCTTTTTTCAATGAGAACCGCAATGACTCAGATCTTTAGCCTGGGTATCTGTGGTAGGTGGAAGTTACGTAGGTCCACTACTACGTCCTACTGGATTCATCCGACTGGATCTTGTCAGTCTCACGTACGTGGCGAACAGGTGTCACAGGATGGATCATTCAATCAGGTAAAACCAACGACTCTTACTCAAGCTTGCCTTGGAAGTCCAGTCAGCAACCTTCCTGATTGCCCAAACAGCTCAAGCGCAGTGGCCATTCCCGCAGTCAAGAGCATAATTTTATATCGACCGAAAATTTGAAACTATGCGCTTTTTCTCGTTCGTCGCTGCAATTGCCTTGTGCTCCTATGCAAGTGCATTAACATTGGCAAATGCCAATGTTTCCCGCAAAAATATGTTGAAGACAATGGGTGGAATAGCTGGTGGATGGGTTCTTACAACTGTTTCCAGCGAGGCAGAAACTACACCTGCAGGGGTCACTTACGAAGTTATAAAATCTGGAAATGGACCAAAGCCAGAAGTGGGAGAGTTGATTGCCATCAGATTTCAGGCCTTCGCTGGAAGCAACAAAATCGATGACATCTTTGATACTCCAGAGCCTTACTACACTCGTCTAGGATCTGGCGGTCTGTTGAAAGGAGTAGAAACAACCCTCCCATTGATGACAGTTGGGGATCGTTGGAAACTCACTATTCCAGTATGTACTATTCAAACTTGCTTGGACGCCGACTAGGGCCTATACTCAATTTTTGTTTTCTCTTGTAGGGAGAGCTCGCATTCGGTCCAAAGGGACGGCCAGCTTCTGCTGGCAAACCACGAATTCCTGCAAACGCTGAAATAGTCTTCGACGTCGAGGTCGTAGGTCTACCAGGCAAAGAACCAGAACTCATTGACTTGATCGGTGACGTGGAATAAGTTCATCTACGACTCTGTTGGCTTATTAGACAACAGAAAGTAAGGAGGAAGCAAACAGTCCTCCGGGTTGAGTTGATCTCGCATTGCAGCATTCCAAGCAGAGGAACAATAGTCACAAGGACAAATGTAACAGCGATGCAATTAAGATTTGAGTTATACTTAGTTTATCTCGTCTTGCTTTTCGCTACTCTCGGAACTTTGCCGAGGAGAGGCTTAACTTCAGCCCTCATGGCGGCGCTATTCGTCGAAAGAAACTTCCCAAATCGTTGCGTCCTCATTGGTTCCGAAAGCAGCAGCTCAAGTTTGCGCTTTGCTTTTTGAATTCCCTTCAGTTGCAACAGATCTTTCTCCGACATGTTTGATTCGTCCTCCAATAGATCGTCGTCAATCTCTAGGTCTGCTTCTTTCGCGGCATCTATGAACCACTTGTTCCGTGAATGGGTCTTCTGCTGGAGCTCGCCAGCGAGAAATATCTTTGACGCGAGATTCGTTCGTTCTTGAGCTACTGTCATCAATCTTCCATCAAGAATGACCTTGTTAAACTTGACTTGCAAAGCATCAACAATCTTTGAGTGACTCCTGTCCTCAGCTGGAGATACCAACGACAAACTGGTGCCCACAGCACCTTCACCCACTCCGCGCTGAAAAATGAAAGGGAACATGTTATTAGAGATTAATTTGTTGGTTGGTGTTCAAAGGTACAGTGAGTTGATTAATCGACTCCGACAGCCAAGAGAATGTATATCGTCAAATTCAAGCTACTACCCCTGAATTTTTCGAGACTCTAGTCCGAGAACCTCATAATATCTTCATTGCCGAAAATCTTCTCATTTCATCAACTAGTTGTTGAGCTTTGACTTACCGCCGTACGTCCAGACCGATGGACGAATGCATCCACACTTCGAGCAACGTCGTAATGGACAACTGTTGCAACGGATGGGATATCTAAACCTCTAGCTGCAACGTCGGTACACACAACCACAGCCCGCGTCTTTGAGTCTCTTAGTGACTCGACCGCCTTGTATCTGGCTCTCTGTTATAGCATTGGACAAAATAGCAATCGAGCGAAATGTGAGGTACATGTGTTACGATTTACAATCATACTCCGTAAAGCAAGTGGTTCAGAGATTGTTCACACGATAAACCCACACGGCGTTCAAGCGCTTCTCTTAGTCCTTTTGACCAGGGCAAACGTTGAACCAATGAATTCAGGACAAATCAAGAGGTTTCTTCCTCATAACCAAACAGAAACAACAAATAAAACAACGAGGAACATACCTGCTGCATCTGAGCATGCATCACACGGACGGAGAATCGCAGACATTCAAGTGTCTTGCCTAGTCGTTTAACAGCAGCGATGGAATTGCAAAATACAAGACATGGCCCAGATGAACCCTGTCGAGTTGTCATAAGATATGCATACAAGTGAGAATCTTTATGCATTTGGGTGCACTTGACTTGTTCCAGGACCAATCCAGGAGGAAGACGGACCCCGCCTGAAGGTTGCGACGAAGACAATGCAGAAGCTGTAGACAAGTCGACAACTTTTGTTTCGCCCATGGCGTAGGCTTTGTCAAGTATCTCTGCAATGCCTCCATCCAGACCCAACTTGGCTCTTCTTTTCCTTTTCTCGTTTAGGGACGTGGCCGGGAGCGTTAGGGTGGCTGAGAAAATGAAAGTTTGTCGGCTTACTTTCCGTTGCCCGTTGTCATCAATGGAATATCTTCCTAGAATATCCTCGTCTGATACTTCTCTTGCTTCAGGTTTGGAAGTCAAGCTCTTCTGTTCTTCAATTTCTCTCAGAACATCATCGGTGAGCATTGTCACTTTTGCTTCACCCCGTAAACCTGGTAGACCCAACATTCGATCGTAGTCGTCCTCGCCATTTTCACTTGATGATTCATAGTCGTCCTCCTCCTCCTCGCACGGGTTTGCTTCATTGATTTTCTCCAGAATAGAAAGAAGTTGAGGGAAGCAATGCTCCTGCGTCATACGATCAGCCTCGTCCAGGACCAAAAATTTGACCTGCGTCAAATTGTTTAAGTGATCATGATCTCCACTAGAAAGCTGGGAATATATGATATGTGTTAGACCAGGAAAGGACAACGTTCAACGAGAACACCGAGAATGGTCTCAGACTGACGTGCAAATGTCTATAGTTCTTATCAGTCATCTTGTGTCCGCACAAATGCGACTTTTCTTCGTTGACCTAATAGCTTCGGTGGATTCAAACAATGAGACAGTACGTACCATTGCCCAAAGCCTGCCTGGAGTTCCAATAATAACAGGCGGCCGTTTCGTTTGAAGCAATCGTGCTTGTTTTACCAAGGCTATACCCCCTACCAAAGTTACGCATTTGCTGGGCATAAGTTTGTTGCATTCCTCCTGTATTTGGGTAGCCAACTCCCGAGTAGGGGTTACGATCACTGCTTGCGGAGATGCTGTTGCCTGCTTTTCCTGTAATATGTAATTGAGAATTGGAAGAATAAATGCAAGAGTCTTCCCCGAACCAGTGGGTGCCGCTCCTACAATGTTCCGGCGCCCCAGGATTGCAGCATTCAGGGTTTCCGCTTGAATTGGGGTTGGCTGAAAAAAGTTCTGGCGGTAGAGGCTTTCAACAAGCTCGGGTTCTAAGGCACTACACCATGCTTGCTGGAGTTCTCGGAAGCGTTTCTGGTCGATGGGTTGTTCCACATCTGCTTCATTTTTCATACAATCTTCATTCGGCTGTAGAGATAAAGATGTTTCTACTTGCTTTCTCTTTTTCTTCTTTTTCTTCGCTTTCGTCTCATCTTTCGATGCAGGCTCTTCCTTCGTTTTCTTCGCACTGCTCTGAGAATCGTTCCTCTTTCGCTTCAACGAATCGACTACTTCCGACGATTTCTTCTCAGTCTCGGAGTTCAATTTACCGTCTGAGATTCCATAGTCATGACATACCTCTAAGCCGTAGAAGATGCCAACATCCTCTCCAGGATTGACGGGTAAATCATACTTGGCTTTTCTCGATAGCTTGTCACTGTCGTAGTGATTGTTTTTCTCATCGTGAGTGTCGCCACCTTCTAGTTCAACGGTTACCGGCTTCCAAGACATTGCTCTGTGAAGTTATGAAAGGTTTCTTAAAAGTCAAAATGCCTTGTATCTTTGTATCTCTAGTGTTCGTCCTCTAACTTGATGGTTGGAGGTGTGTGTAGCAAGGATTGGCCTGCGTCTTCCTTGCGCCGTACAGCAGAGTACGTAAAGTGAAAGTAAAATGGTGGAGCGCTGGCCAGACCAATTCGGTTTCTCCTAGACAGAGGTTGCTACAGTAAAGAACTGCGATGTTTCTACTGAAGCACAGAAGGGCAACTGCAAAGCACTCTTTCTCTACCGATCTCACCTACAGTAGGTCTATGGTTCGCTATTTCATTCTACGCAAAGAGAGATATCGATTTACTATGTGGTCAACTTTGGTAGTCAACCATGCTAGAGTCCTCTTGTGCATGGCATCCAGTGTACTCATATCGTAAGGTTTCCCTTCCGATTTCTCCATACATCTGGCACCATGTCTTCGGGTAAGCCAATATGGTGTCGAAATGCGCCTTGCAAATGAAGGTCAGAAGTAGACGGAGCGTCAAAAAAGCGAATAGCGCCACGAGGCACGCCGTTAATTGTTAGTACTTCTGGAGACTCAAACTCATTGTCTGTTTTGAACCGAATTGAGTAGGTTTGTCTACCCAGGTCATCTTGAAATCGATCTAAAACCTCACACGGGTACCCGTAATCCAAAATACTCCACTCAAAGATCTGTCCCCAATGGCCTTCGGCCAGATCAATGTGACAACGGACTTGCAGATTCTGTGGATATGGATCGGAGGAAACTTCCGCAGCTGTTCGTATTGGCTTGCTACCCATGGCTTCGTTCCAAGATCTAGCATCAGAGTATGTGGAAGACCAAATATTCTCAGTTTTCATCTTTGCTGCATGGCGTTGCCATGCGTCCTCCCACTCGTCACCATAATCCAAGAACAACTCTTCCCCTTCGACAATATCACGAGTTGCTATATAATCTAAAGCCAAGTGTGGAACCTTGGTCGACAACATTTCGTTCGGAGTTCTTGAGAACCATGAAGCATCATGAGTTGTCACACCGTCACGAGCCCACTCAACTCTCACATTGGCGAGAGTCTGGTTATGGTTGATGTAGTTAACGCCGATGCCATCTTCAAGGAGAGCAGCAAATCACAAATCAGCACAAGCTTCTATTGATGTAGACCATACAAGGGGAAGCTTCATCCCAGACTTACATGGAAACAGCATAAGTGAACTTTCCGAATGACCGAAACAATAGTTCATCACTAGTTGATATCCGATCACATCATTTTTCACTTGAGTTTCAGTGTCTGCGTTTTCATGGAAAAGCCGATACATAGGCATGTAGTTCTCTTTCAGTGGAAGATGGTGAAGCGGCGAACCAGTGACAATAGTACCTTTTGGTAAATCACGCTTTGTGAAGGCCCCATGTCCTGCCCCTTCTATAGTGGACTTCCCAGGAAATATATTGTCAACGCATTTGCCATTTTCGGCCAACCATTTGATAGTCCGAGTAGCATTCGGTTGATGCGTCATGCCAATATCATGCTCTCTCGCTACCAATGCCTCTTCGAATGACTTTGGTAGTGCGTTGAGGGTCCGAGTATTCCATATTGATTGTATTGGGATGATCGCATCTTCATAGCTTATTCGCTGGACCGACACGGCAATTTTGAAGAATCTTTCCAACAGTCTCTGCGCTCTGTCGAAATCATCGGAGATCGGAAAGGAATCGAAAAATGGTCTTGTTGTGAACCTTGCAACAGAAGCAAAGCTCGAGAAGTGAGTATAGAAGCGCAGGGATTCTGAAGAACAATACGTACGCACCATGGATCACCGTAAGACTTAAGTGTTTGGAGGAAAGAAACAAACCACAAATGTAGTTAGACACTACATTGAGAAAAAAGAAAACACTGTGGCTTCCTTTTGTACCTTGAATAGCTCTCCTCCCACAGGCACTCTCCGGATAGTTCGTGTTGTTCCATTGTGATAGGGAGTCATTGCCCCAGCCCCAGGATTCTTTGCTCTATGCAACCCTGCGTTGTCGTAGATTGGCGTTGCTTTGCCGACATTGATCAATGCCAGGTTGCAATTGACAGCAGAGTCAATGCCCTAAAATCGAAAGTGAGAAAAATTGAAATAGGCTGCGACTGAAAACTGTGTGTCCTATACGTACCGGACATAGAGCTTCTATGTCTTCAGACTCCAGCTCTAACTCCATTCCCATCGCGTCTCCAGTCCAAACATAATCAAAAAATGGATCGAAGGGATCGTCGTGATGGCTGTACAAGTCAAAAACAGGAATACACACGTCAGGCTCCGCAACAGCATCACCTGGATTGAGTTCAATCGCAGAAAAGATCCCCACACCAGCGTTCGGAATTGTTGATTCTGCCAAGTAAAAGTTACATTCTATGGCCGAGCAGGAGGGGGTCGCCAAAACAAGAAAAGACAAGGAAACAGCACCGAAGGATGTCATCATAGAAAACCGAGGTGTTACAACAATTGAAAGCGACTTAGAGGTGTCTGTAGCGTCTGTTATGGAAGATTGAATTCAGGCAAGATCATTCGTCGAAATCAAAGTAGAATAACCGATACAATTTCAGTAGCAATGTTGGCTGTCAGAAAGCGCTCCAAGCCACAGCTGGCGTTTTGGTCGGGCGAGTCGATCAGCCTGCATAAATTTGTGATTCGCCATATCTATCACAGAAGAAAAATCAGAAGTAATCTCCACATACTGTATTTCTGGGCTAAGTTACTCCCTTTTGGTCGTAGAATTGTACCAGATATACATGAATGATGCGAGTTTTCTTGGTCGCCGAAAAACCAACATTTTATAGAACATCAACTTCTCATCCTTCCAAAGTCGAAGTCCCAACAATCAAGAGCCTCTGTGCGCCGCCCATGGAATGAATTTCTTGGATGACGTCCATTGCGAACTGCTGAAGAGGATTAATACGACATCTTAGTATGCTCAGATTCGATGCCACGTTGAGCACTTAGAAGACGACTGGGAATCAATCTCCGAGTGGGCCCTTTCTTTTGATTCCAATAGCAGATTTTGATTGATTGGTTTTCGAATGTGGAGAAATAATTCTCTGCCCCTTCCGACGCTCCGCCAACTACTGCTGACGAAGCCAAAATGTACCCTTCTTTTGCCATCATTTTGTTTGGACCTTCTAAAAAGCAAAAATCGTGGTGTTTGGACCCTCTAACAAACAAAAATCGTGGAAAGCTGCCTCCCATCATCGGCCCACACCAATCTCGCATTCTCTCGAGTCTGGCTATGTTTAAAAAGCTGGCGCCATCACCATCTTCGCATCAGAAGGAAACGAGAAGCTCCATGCGGGCATACTTCCGCCACATGGCTAAGATCGAGGAGAAGAAACTATCTACACAAAACGTACATGAACAGATCGATAGTGAGGTTTCCGAATGACCGAAACAATTTTCTTCAGAAGTTGATCACCAATGTCATTTTGGAGCACGCTGTGCATATAGATCTCCCCTAATTTCGATGGCCCGTGATTCCATTCTACTTCACATGAAATTCCTTTACTGTTTGAAACACCTTCTTAGTAGTCAATCGTGCTAGGGTCTTACTGTGCAGGTCTGACTGTGCACTCATCTCGTAACATTTCCCTTCCGATTTCTCCATGCGTCTGGCATCACATCTTCCGGTATGGCAATAGACTGTCGAAATGCGCCATGTAAGTATATGTCAGTTGTAAACGGAGCGTCAAAAAAACGAATAGCGCCACGAGGCACGCCGCTGACTGTTAGTACTTCAGGAGACTCAAATTGCTTGTCCCAACGACCAACGGCTTCTGTTGTCAACCGAACTGTGTAGGTTTGCCTACCCAGGTCATCTTGAAATCGATCCAAAACCTCGCACGGGTATCCGTATTCCCATGTACTCCAATCGAAAGTGGGTCCCCATTCGTCTTCTGCCAGATCAATGTGACAACGGACTTGCAGATTCCGTGGATATGGATCGGAGGAAGCTTCCCTAACTGTTCGTATAGGCTTGTCACCCATGGCTTCGTTCCAAGATCTACCATCAGAGTAGGTGGGAGACCAAATATTTGTTGTTTTCACCTCTGCTGTATGACGTTGCCACGCCTCCTCCCACTCGTCACCATAATCCAAGAACAACTCCTCCCCTTCAGCAATATCACGAGTTGCTATATAATCTAAAGCCAAGTGTGAACCCCTGATCGACAGCATTTCATTTGGACTTTTCGAGAACCAAGAATCCTCATGACCTGTCATACCATCACGAGCCCACTCAACTCTCACATTGGCTAGACTCTGGTTATGGTTGATGTAGTTAACGCCGACGCCGTCTTCACAAAAGGGAGCAAGCAAGCAAGTCATAAATCAGTACAAGCTCAAACGATACGAGTGGTAGCAGCTTCTTACATGGACATAGCATAAGTGAGGACTCCGAATGACCGAAACAATAGTTCATCAGAAGTTGATATCCCACCACATCATCTTTCGATTTGGAGTGAGTTTCAGTGTCTCTGTATTCATTGCCGGAAAGCCGCCGATACATGGGTATGTAGGTTTCTTTCAGTGGAATATGGAGAAGCGGCGAACCAGTAATCGTAGTACCTTTTGGTAGATCACGTTTTGCAAAGGCGCCACGCCCTGCCTCTTCAATAGTGGACTTCCCATGAGAAATATGGTCAAGGCATTTTCCTTTTTCTGCCAACCATTCGAGTGTCCGGGTAGCATTTGGTTGATGTGTCATACCAATATCATGTTCTCTCGCTACCAATGCCTCTTCAAATGATTTTGGTAGTGCGTTGATGGTTCTAGTATTCCATATTGATTGTATTGGGATGATCGCTTCCTCGTAACTTTGTCTGGCCACTTCCTTTTCTTTGTCTTCTGCCATATTGAAAATACTGAAAAAACCCTCCAACAGTTCGTCCGCCTCTTCAAAATCATCTTCCATGGGCAATGCGTCGAACACTTTTCTAGCTTTGAACCTTATAGGAGAAGTAGAGCCAAGAAGTGAGTGTAGCAAAGCAGGGAATGTCGAAGAACAATAAGAACCCACCATGCATCACCATAAGACTTAATATGTTTGGGAAGAGAAAGAGAAAACAAATATGGTTAGACACTCTACTACACAAAAAGAAAACACTGTGACTTCCTTGGGTACCTTGAATAGCTCTCCTCCAACAGGAACCTTCCGGATAGCTCGTGTTGTTCCATTGTGATAGGGAGTTATGGCACCAGCCCCAGCATTCTCCGCTCTGTGCAATCCTGCTCTGTCGTAGACTGGCGTCACCTTGCCGACATTGATCAGCGCCATGTTGCAATTGACAGCACAGTCAAGGCCCTGTAGAAAAAAATGAGAAAGCATGAAATAGGCTGCGATAGAAAACCATGTGTCCCATACGTACCGGACATAGAGCTTCTATGTCTGCAGACTCCACCTCTAGTTTCATTCCCATCGCTTCCCCAGCCCAGAAATAATCGAGCAAAGGATTGAAAGGATCGTCGTGATTGCTGTACAAGTCCATAACAGGAATACACACGTCAGACTCCCCAACAACATCACCTGGATTGCGCTCGACCGCAGAAAAAATGCCTAACCCAGCATTGGGAATTGTTGATTCCGCGAGGTAAAGTTCGCAGTCTAAGGCCGAGCAGCTGCGGGTCGCCAGAATTAGAAATGAGACTGTTGCAGCCGCATAAGATGCCATCATAGAAATTCGAGGCGTTTGAACAGTTGATAGCGATAAAGAGGTGCCCGTACCGTCTGTGAAGGGTACTGCGGTCGAGCAAAAGTATCCTAGAAAAGGTGAAAGGGATAGAAGATAAGCAAAACTGGATGGGAAATAGCATTGGCCGACATGGCTAAAGAATAATATAACGGACAAGAATTCATCAAAACTCAAAACCTATCGTACGTCGTACGTAGTATGTACAGTACTGCCAGAGTTTTTTTGATTGGTGGTCGGGCGAGTCAATCTTCTCATTCACAATTCCAAATGTGAGGGGGAGCCTGTTACTCGATGAATGTCTCGATGATTAGTCGCCAATTAACACTCTCGATATTCATTAACATTTACACCACTATACTTCACACGTCTAAAGTTCGTCATTCATTCCTGTTCCAACTACTTCGTCCTGCCTTCGTCGATTTCGCCAGACATCCTGCATCATGTCCTCCGGCAAGCCAATAAAGTGACGAAAGGTGCCTCTTAGATGGATGTCAGATGTGAAAGGTACGTCAAAAAATCGGATAGCGCTCCGAGGAATTCCGCCAACTTCTAATATCTCAGAATCCTCAAAGTCGAAATCCCAGCGATCAAGAGCCTCTGTTCTCAACCTTACGTTGTAACGCTCGTTGCCGGCCTCATCCGAAAACCGATCCACAATCTGGCATTCAAATCCGTAATCAGAGGGACCCCACTCGGAGATTGATCCCCAGTCGTCTTCTATGAGGTCAGCGTGGCATCTAATTTGAATGTATGATGGATAAGGGTCATAATACGCCTCTTCAGCAGTTCGTATTGGAAATCCTCTGAAACCATCATTCCATCCACGTGCAGAAAGATAGTTTTCTGGACCCTTCTCCCACTGCGCTAGCTGCCGTTGCCATGCCTCCTCCCACGCATCACCATAATCCAGGAACAACTCCTCCCCTTCGTCAATGTCACGCGTTGCGACGTAGTCGAAAGCCAAGTGTGCACTCCCAGATGCCAACATTTCATTCGGATCTTTTAACAACCAAGAATCGTGTTGAGTTGTACTCCCATCAGTGGCCCATACTACTCTTACATTGGCTCGAGTCTTGTTGTGGTTTATATAGCTGACGCCAGCACCATCTTCGCATCAGAAGGACAAGAGAAGCGACGATTTGTTGGTGAGTTCACGCTTCCACCACCAGACCCAAGCGAGGAGAAGACACTATCTACGTAGACTTACATGGACACAACAAAAGTGAAGACTCCAAATGACCAAAACAATAGTTCATCAAAAGTTGATATCCAACTACGTCCTCTTTCTCTTTGGTGTCAGCGGTTTCGTCGTGGTGGAAAGCTTGATGCATAGGCATGAAAGACTCTTTAAACGGTATATGATGAAGTGGCGAACCAGTGATAATAGTACCTTCTGGCAAGTCACGCTTTGCAAAGGCGCCATGTCCTGCCCCTTCTATGGTGGATTTCCCATGAGAAATATGGTCAACACATTTGCCATGTTCTGCCAACCATTCGAGTGTCCGGGTAGCATTTGGTTGATGTGTCATGCCAATATCATGTTCTCTTGCAATCAATGCCTCTTCAAATGATTTTGGTAGTGCGTTGAGGGTTCGGGTGTTCCAGATGGATTGAATCGGGATGATCGCATGCTCATAGCTTAGTCTGTCTAGTGCATTCCCTTTGCCTTCTGCAATGTTGAAGAAGCTTTCCAACAGTCTCTCTGCTTTCGGAAAATCATCTGAAATAGGCAAGGAGTCAAACACTTTTCTTGTTGTGAACCTTCATTTTGCCAAAGCTGTGAGACAAAAGGATATGATCAGTGTCGATGGACGAACGAAAAAGACACGCACCAATTGTCGCCGTAAAACTATCAAGTGTTGTTCGCAATCGTGGTGGAGGTAGTTAGACTTTTGACATTGACGAACATTAAACTACGCATTGATTTGATTTCCGTACCTTGAAGAGTTCTCCTCCTGCTGGAACTTTTCGGGTGACGAGAGTCGTTCCATTGTGGTAGGGTGTTATTGCCCCAGCGCCTGCATGAGCGGCGCGATGCAGACCCCCATCATCATAGACTGGAGTGGCCTTGGCAACATTGATGAGCGCTAGATTACAGTTGATAGCACAATCCAATCCCTAGAACACCGAGTGAGATCTCTCTCTTTACAACCTTTGACACCGACAATTTCAATACTTACCGGACAGAGAGCTTCTGTGTCTCCAGATTCGACTTCTAGTTTCATCCCCATAACTTCTCCTGCCCAAACATAATCAGTAAAAGGATTGAAAGGATCGGAGTGATGGTTGTTCAAGTCCAAAATAGGAATACACACGTCTCCATCCCCAACAGAATCACCTGGATTGAGTTCGACCGCCGAAAAAATACCTAGACCAGCATTGGGAATTGTCGATTCCGCCAGGTAGAGATCGCATCTGATGCCAACGCAAGGACACAGACAGAGAGCGGCGAAAAACAGAACATAAAAATTGTCGGCTGTTTCTTTTCTCGACATTTTACAGCATAGATGGTGTTCTGTTGAAGTTGCAAATGCTGTTGACGAGAAAACACAAGAATATCATTGAAGTTTGAAAGTGCCTAGTCTTTCTGCTCTACTATCATTGTTTTCTTCGTTTTTTTAGTAGATCGCTGATTTGCATGGACATGATAACGGTTGTATAACGCTTCCAAGGGTGGAATGTGGAATGCCTTGGGAGTTTGGGGGCAAAAAGTTTTTGTCAGCAAAAGAGCTAATGGACCAAGACGATGATGATGACGATGGTGGCCCACCATAACTTAGAGAAACGAATACAGTAGTTGTACACCCCCGTGTTTGTTTGCTCTATATCTTGCGCAATCCAATGATTCAGAACGCCTTGACACCCCTGCGATATGCTACACGCTCTTCCAGCCTGATTATGCGAACATCACCTCATTTCCGTTCCAGCTACAGCACGGCTCGTTCCTTCGCATCATCTCCAGCCGAAGCAGCAAGTCCAGAAGTAGACTCTGGCAAGCCCTTTTCTTCCCCAAAAGTCGAAAGCTTGTATGACAAGATAGTGACTCTTCCTGAAGAAGAAGTCAATATTTTGGGAGCGATGGTCATTCAACTTCTTGGAAGAAAAATATTCCCTGGCGAGTTTGGAGGGGCTGGGACAGTTGCTGCACAAGGCCAAGAAGCTGGGGTTGTAGAAGAAGTGCAAGAAGCAAAAACAATATTCGACCTCAAACTAGTTGGGTATGATGCAAAGGCAAAGATTAAAGTGATCAAAGAGGTTAGGGCTATGGCTGGCTTGGGACTGAAGGAAGCAAAGGAGCTAGTCGAAGCTGCACCCAAGGTTGTGCAGAAAGATTTGAAAGCCGATAAGGCTGAAGAGCTAAAAGCACAACTGGAAGCTGTAGGTGCCCAGGTGGAAGTAGTATAAATGTAGCAACATTTACCTTGCAAGAGATTGACTTAGCGGTTATGGCCTTTACAGAGTACATGTACACCAAGTTCTACCCTATTCTTAATATCAAATGGACCCCACTGGATGTCTCAACAATTTCTTTTGTCATTTCTCCAATTTTCAAAGCAAATGACGCCTGTTCGAAAGCAGGTTGCATTTTCTTTCGACCAAAGAAGCCCAAGTCACCTCCCCGTTTTGCAGATGAACAATCCGATTCTGTTCTTGCCAATTCCTCGAAAGTAGCTTGCAATTCGGCAGGGTTTCCTTCTTCTTCTTGTAAGATTTCTAGTAATCCTAGCAGTTCCTCGGTCGCATCTTCCTTGGATTGGGTTATTTTTGCCTGTCGCCAAGAACTGGGCCGCCGAGAATCCTTGTGTTTTTTCAAGATATGCAAAGCCCTCACTTCCTTTGGTCCAGAAGATGATGACTGCGATTTCGGCCTTTTCGATGGGCGCTCTTCGGATGTATCCATCTCTTGCTGCTTCGTTTCTTCAGGTTTCGACCTGCTTTGTTGGTTCACTGTCCCATTCTCGGAAGTCGTGGCCTTGTCCATTGGCACAGGTTCGTCTTCAAGCATAGGCGGTTGCCAGCTCGATATCCCCATGTCCATATGGTAGTAATAGTGGCAACCAGGATTCGATCGACTCTCTTTGAGAACCCAACCTTGGGGAAGCGGCGGGGGGGGATTCTCTGGGAAATCAGTTACTGGGGGGGCGCCGACTGCAGAGGCAATCGCATCCGCGACAGCAGACGCATCCAAGGCCTCTGTCATCGTACAATCAGAATTACGCTGTGCTTCTCTGATATCGGAAAGAGTGTTGTGTTCAAGGAGAGTTCCATCAACATTTTGACAGCCTGGTCACCGTCTTTCAATCGAATTTCTTCGGCACGAAGCTGTACTGTACCACAAGCCTGCGCGTCAAACGTTCTCGGACGTCGCACAGACACATAGCAGCTGTCAGCAACAGTCGCTCCACTACTTACTACAGTCTACAGTCCCTGTAACCCCACTACAGTATTCAATAAAACCAGAGGTGAGGGAGAAGAGGTCTAAAGTTCAAGACGTTTCTCTTGATTGAACGACAGCAATGGAATCAATCATGTCTTGAAACACCTTCAACCGATTCTTTGACAACCGTTGTCGCAGTACCTTCGGTATGACATATTCTTTACTCGATTGCTCTGGCTATTTTATTTGTTCATGTCGTTACTTCTTTGTCACTCTCAGTTGGGATAAGCATAGTGGGTGGGGTATGAGAACAGTATTCTATGGGGAGGCTATACCTTCTTCGTCGAATGCACTCATTCTCACTAAGGCAGGACGAATAGACTAGGTATCAATTTTTCCATAATTTCTTAAAGACAACAAACAATTAACAGGAGCTGCTCTTAGCAAATCCATTCATCTTCGACGCCTTCATGTTCACTAAGGAGTTGGTAATCAGTCGCTTCTTCCTTCTTTTCAAAAAGCAACGCTTGCCCTGCAGCAATGAGTCCCAAGAAGGAGAGTGCCCCGGTGAAGACAACTACGCAAATGAACGCTTCTTCTAGGCTTCTGAAAATCACGACGCCAAGAGTGATGTTGGTGAACAACTCCGGGAGCAACAGCAATCCCAAAGAATTCCAAGAGTGCCGACGAACAACTTGACGATAGATTCCACCGACAAGGCAGAAGAGAAATATTGTGACATGAACAACTCTCCAATCCATAGTTAGGGTGCCTTCCTTCATTTGACAGTACATCGTTGCACCGAATTGAATGAAAATCAAGGATGGGAAAACGACCCAATCCAAGCAAAAGTCTAAAGCATTTGTAGACATCAGAGGGCGCTGCGATTCGTCGCCGCTGATCTCATCGACCTTTGTAGACATGATGAATGTATTGATTTGTCAAGAAAGGAACAGTTATTGGCCGATGTGAGTGATGGGATGATTGGCTGTTTCCTGGCAGTATCTTATGAGGCGGTGAGAAAAGAAGTGAAAGAGTACAACACTCTGTACAACGGTCGTCGTTGCACGCCAGCACAGATTAGCGATCAGCCTACGGTAGATCCGTTATTTTTCATGTGTAACGGTTGTTGAGGAATTGACCGACGTGCTTGGGTCAATGAATCAGTCGTGAAAATGAGTCACGAGCACAGCATCAACCTATGTCCTCTAATGTCATCGTTCGGGTCACAGTGATGGGATTTGACAATGATAGTGAATGACAGCAGCAAAGAAGTCGCCACCCCGGATGTTTTTGGCGAAGATGATGATGACTGCATTTCCTCGTTGGGCGATGCCTCACCAATGAACAACGCCGAAAAGCGACAGAAACGTACCCAAAAGAGAACTCTTTGGCGACTGCTTGTTTTCTTTGGTACAGCCATTTTTGCGCTTGTATTCTCTGTCATGGAGAACAGATTAACGACATATTCTCAGCCAGTTTCCGACAAATCGTTCTCGGTTGGTCAAAACAGAGCTGAAATGCAGGAATTGCACGTTCATCATGTTGCCTCTGGCATGGCCCACCCTTTTCAGCCCGTGTCACCAAGTGTCTGGTGTATAGATGCTCGATTGAAGTACGAACAAGCGAAACGACGGCCTATGGGGCTATGCTACTTAAAAATGCCTCGAGCTGCGTCATCGACCTTGTCCAGTGTGAACCAGGTACGTATTGTATAGATGTGCAGTCGGGTTTCTTCCCATCAATGAAACAGATTGACCATAGCCTGTTGTCGATCAGCGAATCGCTAGAAACTTTGCAAAGCGGAATGACCTTAGAAAGAATTGTATACGACACGATGGAAGCGTTCCAGGCACTTATTATCACACAAGGGACAGCTTGAGTTTCCTGTGGACTTTCGTTCGAGATCCTGCAACAAGAGCAATGAGCCGGATCGGTTCTTCGATAAGGAACAACAACTATCAACCTCTTGGAAATTATACCGATATTACTCTGGAACTGTTGAAAAATTCAGATGATCTCGAGATGGGGACAATAAGTGCTGGAAGAGGAGGGTTTCAGTTGCAATACAGCATGCTGTCTATAATAGAAGAAGGGTCCGCATTCAATGACAGTCAGCCGCGCGAGGTAAGAGATCCTCGTAGTGTTCAACATCACGTCCGGGAAATCCTTGATGGATATAACTTCATCGGAGTCGTCGAGCGCTTTGACGAATCCCTTGTTGCTTTGCAGTTGCTTCTGGGCCTCGAAACGTCAGATATACTCTACTATTCGGTCAAGGAGAAAAATCAGTTTGAGCTTTCAAAGGGAAGGCAACGATTCTGTCTAGCTCCATTGGATTGGAATAGTTTGCTTTCAGAGAGTGTTCGTGAACACCTGGAGAGCCAAGAGTGGTTCGCACAAAACTATGGCGACCACATCTTATACAATGCTGCAAATATCAGCCTTGATATGACAATACTGAGTTTGGGCTTGGACGTTTTTTCCAAAGCACTAAAGGACTTTCGTTCTCTGATGGCAAAAGCTAGAGAAATTTGTCATCCGAGGCTGCCATGCTCTTCCAATGGCACTCTTCAGTACAAGGAGTCATTAGAGGACTGTTATGCAGAGTACACTGCTTGTGGCTACAAGTGCTTCGATGAGCTTTCGACTGGACACAAAGTTTGATAGGGACTAGAATCTGCAGAACTATCAGACGGCAACAAGCAAGAAAACGGTTGTCCTTACTGTGTTATACTACTTCTACCTGAGCCCCTACTGCCTCCAGCTGTGCCTTCAACTCTTCAGCCTTTTCTGGCTTCAAATCCTTTTGAATCACCTTTGGTGCTGATTCTACGAGCTCCTTGGCCTCTTTTAGTCCCAATCCTGCAATAGACCGTACTTCCTTGATGACTTTAATTTTTGCTTTTGCGTCAAAGCCCAGCAACTTCAGATCAAAAATAGTCTTTTCTTTTTGAGCTTCTTCGACGGGTTCCGCACCGCCAGCCTGCGCAACACCTCCTCCATAACTTGCCGCCATGACCTCATCGTCAAATCCAAAATGATCAGCGATTTTGTTCGTCAACTCCTTCAATTCGAGCAGATTAAGGTGGACAATTTGATGTGCAAGGTCGTGAACATGAGGAGGAGCCACAACCTTGTTTGGGTCTGTTTCAAAGGGGGGCAGTGGAACGTGAGGCATTTCCTCGCCGCTCTCGAAGTCCTCCGCAAACATTCTCTTCGCCTCGGCGCCTTTGTGGTGTAGTGGATTCTGCCACTCAGGAATTGTCTCCTCTGTCTCGCCAAGCTCCGCCTCTGTCGGTTTGGCCTTTTCGGCATCCTTATGGACTAAATGGAGAAGGGTAGCCGTTGAATGTAGATACCGATTTCTCTGAGTCAACAACGTAGGACGCGGTGGCAGTGCACTCTGCTGCCGTTGTATCAATCTAAGAACGCGATTTGAGCATCTTGCCAACGGCACTATAGGTAACATAGTGACTCTCTGCTTTGATGTTAGGAACAGGTTTGATGCCGTTCCACTCTGGTACGTTTGCTAATAATCGTCACAGGTGAGGAGGCATCACAAGAGAGATTTGCAAGAAACTTGGAAGAGGTAACGTCGGAGCGAAGGACTGACTGATCTCTGCAACCCAAGCTTTTGCGCATGTTCTTGCCTAACAAATACAGCAATAGAATTCGGAATTCTATGAGCATTGGGAATCCTGGTCCGATGCACTTTCTACGGGAGATATCACACCAGAAAGTAGTGTTGCTTTCTTCCAACCACAGTAGCATATATACTCTCTGTAGTCAGCTCAATGCTTACGTGTTCGATTAGTACTTATAAAGTGCTTCGGAGTGTCAGCCATGTCATGCAATTTTTCAACATCATGATGAAAGCTGGTGCTCAAAGTAGTGTAGAGCCTTTCGCCATTGGTAGCTTGCAAAGCATACCCTCAAACCGGGATACAAATTGGCATTCCACTATTCATTGGAACAAGGCGGAACCCAGCTGGCCTGCTCCCATTTCTGAATCCACAAAAATGAGCAGATGCAAGGTAACACAACTTCTCTCTGTTCTTAGCCTTCTGCTGGGTTTTGGCACTTCTTACATGTGCGCCAACGGCCGGTCTTATTGGCGCTGCGGCGCCTTGAAAATGAGTCCATTGTCCAGAGAAGATGAGATCCGTCGAAAAATTGTACAGCTAAAAAAGAAGGGAAAGATCCAGAGAGGGTCAGAACCGGTCGATCCAAACTCATACGAAGCCAGGATCAGGAAAAAGTTAGGAAAAAAGAAAAGTAAAATGCTTGGTTTTGGAGATGACGACGAGGATGAGGAGGCGTTGAGAATTCAAGAGGAGCTGGATGGAATGGAGGACGACGAAGGCGATCAACGACAGGGAGCAATCGGTGCAATCCGTGAATCTCAGATCGAAGGTTCTGGCGAAGTGGCTCCTATTTCTAGTCTTCCAATCACTCCCAACGAAAATCCTGCGGATTCTTCAACAAAGAGAAAGCTTTTGATCGATCCATCTCTGTTCGACGGCCCGGAACAACCAGAAATGTCAGAAGAAGAGTTGATTGAAGCCGTGTCGCAGAAGCTTGTAGAAAAAAGGGAGGCCGAGAGGGCTGCTCGAGATCTTGCTGCAAGAGCAAAATCAGAAGAAAGACAGACAGAACTAGGTTCCCCAAAGGGAGCTGATGCAGCTATGAGTGGTGCTGCCGAAGCAGCGAAAACAACCAGTGGTGTCGGGGGCACTTGGGTAGAAGGCGATAGAAACTCAACCGACTTCTACAAACCAAAGTCTGGGAGTTGGGGTGCCTTTCCCCGCCCAAAGGATATCAGTAAAGCTTATGGAGGCGGACGTCGAGTTGGTGCTGGCTTTTCGAACGAAGAGGACGTCACAGCTGACATGAATACTAAGAGGTTGCTGAGGGAGTATCGTATAAAGGTAGGGATTGAAGTTCCAACTGAAAAGGAGCATGCATCGGAAATTGAAGAAGCCTTGCAAATCGGCCAACTGGCTATGCAAAGAGGCATCTATGCTACTGCCGTATCTGCGCTTGAGAAAGTCACCAAATGGTGCTCGACAAACTCGAAAGTAGGTAGCAAGGTGTTTCTTGAGTTGGCCATGGCTTATGAAGCTGTTGGAAGGACGCAGGAGGCATATCAGGTTTATCAAACTTTAACACAGTGTCGCATGGAGGACGTTAAATTCAATGCAAAACGTCTTCTCTACGGCATGGAGGCAATGGAATTGATGAAAGGTGTTAGCTCTGATTTCTCCAGGAAACAAATTAGGACGACGTTCATGGATGCGACTGGGTTAAACAATATTGCACAGAACTTTGATGATGTCTACCAAACTGCATATGTCGATCTTGATGGCGGGTTTTACAAGCGCTTGACAGAGTCTGTAGTTCGATCCAATCGAGAGGCAAGACAAATCTTGTTGAAAGCAACAGGCAAGGGCGAAGTAGGAAGGAAACGAATTGTTCAGGCCTTGCGGAGTATTTCTCGCCACTTTGACGAAGCATTGGAAAGCGAAATTGCGGCTAACAAGAAAATAGAACCAACTGCTTTCATCGACGGCAAACCGCTTATTGCGGTTACTCAACAACCTAAGAAGCTCAAGACGGAAGTGAACTTGGATGATTTCGTACTCGCCAGTGCAGATCAGATGTTGGAAAACATCGATGGAACCTGGCAATTACAACTCTTGGCTGACAAATCAGGCGATGGTGTATCATTCTTTAACACTACAATTGCCACTCAAGAATTCTCCATTGCGGATATGTCATTCTCGGCATCTGGTCCTGCAGGTTTGTCAAGAATTGAGAAGTCTGGCGAGATCGCTGTTGATGAAGAGAAACGGATTATAACTAGGCCAGAGGAAGACTCTGCTGGTCAATCGGGAATTTTTTCCATTTTTGGTAGCTCGTCGAAATCAGGTTTTGCAGCTGCAGTCTCCAGGCAACAGCAAATCATGACAGTTGACTCAGTCCTTTTGGTGACAAAGTCGCCAGCTGGTTCCCGAAAAGGCAAAGATGCTGAAAAGGAATACTTCAGTGTTTGGAGGAAGATTCAAACACGACTTTGACCAACCATTTGTTGTACTTTCTATTCCTCCGCTCTCAGCACGCCTCCAACAATCCTTGACTACGTTATGAGCACGCAAAACGTCCTGGCAAAAGTCAAGCTCAAGCTCCAGCTACTATTCGTGCACTCCTCTACCCTAGCAACACAGGGATTAAATCAAATCTTGAAGCAGAAAGAGTATATTCACGGACTTACAATTATTGTGCAATGCCTCAGTGCACATGGATAAACTAGAGATGTTACTTTCATTTTACTATAGAATCTCCACCAATATTGACTACAAGATAGATGATGAATTAATCCAATGATCATGCCGCAACTGGTGATGCTACTATCTATGCAGCATTGAGTGTTCTTGCATGGGCCTACAGTAATAAGAAATCCGTTAGGAATTCTTCTAGTATTGGAGAAATATGTGCGAAAATGCCAAAATTGCTACTTGGTCGTGTGGCCAGTCTTGACAGAAAGATGAGTCGTTTAGAACGAAATTCGATTCGGCCAGAAAAAGACATTCCTACCAGGGAAAGGGCGTAATATTTAACTCTTATAACTGTTCTTCCTATCTCAGTCTTAAGTAAAGCAATCAATTGGGAGAAAGGGCATTGTGTCATCCTAATAACTCGTCGACCAAGAATGCTCACAGATGCACACCATGTGAACAAATTAGGTAATAGAAACAAATGGATTACTTTTTCAACAAATTTGGAAAACCAGTGAACTCTCTTTTCAAAAGATCATATCATTTGACGAAGATTACACCGCAACAATGAAAAACAAAGGAGTATGTCACCAAGGCATCATTGTTTACATTATGCTCTTTGCCTCTAATGTGAGTGGCTTAACCAGAGGTGCAAGTAGCAGCAACCCAATTGCTCGAGAGCATACATCTCGCCAAGCAATGGAGTCAATAGAAGAACTTGCAGAAAGGCTAGAATGTGTTCCTTTCGCTGACATTCCGACTCATATCGTCAGCAACGTCAATAATGATGTATCTTGTTTCACGAATGGATGTTCATCATCAACGAGTTGCTGCCGTGTGTTGACTGACTCTCTTTATTGTGATGAGAATAACGAAAACCCTTACTTCCGTTGCATTTGCAGCGACTTTACTCGAACGCATCACCCTACAGAATCACCAATTGAGCCATCTCAGTCGCCGACAAGCCAACAGTCTGATCCACAACTTGACGCCCCAACCGAATCACCGAATGTTGGAAATGAGCCATCTGGCAACCCCCTAGATGCGCCAACACGGGAACCTACTACATCTCCGCAGTTGACAAGCGAACCGACAAACGTTAAGGAGGTGAGTCAGAGCTCTCAGCAAGACGAGACAGCTAAAGAAGAAAGAAGACTTATCTTGATAATTGTTGGGGGTGCATTGACGGGTCTTGGGTTGATGATCATCGGATGCGTATGCTTCACCCGCAGAACAAAGACTAGAGCACAAGAAAAAGAATTATCAGTTGAACCAGAAGTTCCTCTCGCTGGGGGGGCACTGGGGCGGAAGCCCAAGGAATCCGACGTTGAACCAGCATTCCAACTCACTGGTAGTAGCAGCAGCGGTAGCCCACTACCTGACTGGGGAGCACTGGAGCAGAACCCCAAGGAAACCGACGTTGAATCCGAAGTTTCGGAGCACGACCTTCGTTCTAAGAAAGAAACATCGCCTGAGGCACAACCTGACCCTTGGTGTGCAGATGGATTTGGAGATACGTGCAACACCTTCTCAGGCTGGTTTGGATCATCCACAAGCATTCCCCCCAAACGTGTCAAGTCTTTTGAAACAAAAGATACCGTTGAATTGTAGTATGAATAATTCTGATAGTAGTGTTAGCAGTAGTAGAAATTGAAACTAAAGTGTGCTAAACCCTAGCCAAATCGAGGGAACAGGAATGAAGGCAGAAAACCCATCGTGTCGTTCATGATGCTATTTGAAAGGTCCTCCATTGCTCCTCGTGCTTGGAGATTTTCCATACACATAGTCACCAAACTCAAACCGGAATGCTGCTCTATCCCGAAGATTGGTGGACAGATGATGCAAGGTTTGCCCCAAAAGAGTAGACTGGTACCATCCCCTTGTTGTACCTCGCAAGGAGGAGACACCCATTCAGGGGGAGCAGATGGAAGCAAAAGGGATGACCGTTGGGTGTGATGCTCATGGTCCATTTGCTGGGTACATGGTCGGAATGGAGGGGAATGTGTAGAAAGAATTGGCGCTTTGTAAGTTTAGCAATGTCCTGATTCGTTTGTCTATGAGTCTAACAATCTATTCTTACATCCCTATCTGCAATTGCGAATGTTCTTCAGAAATCGCAAATTTGCATACTTCTTTCGCTTGTTGTGAGAACTCTAGATGGAAACTTCACCTTGGTGTAAAAATCGCCCGCATCGGAGTTCTTAGTTCTTTCGATCCCGAATAGCTTGACCTGCCACGGATCTTGTCTGAATGAGAATCGATCTATGCCAGACAACGACCTGCCGGAGTCTTCTAGTGCAGAATCGAGGAAGGAAGATGACCCGATATTATCTTTCTTCCGATCATATCTTGCGTGGCGCCTGCATTCGTCTTCTAATCTTGAATTTCCCATGGCGAGTGCGACGTCAGCCCAGAGTTCCCAGACCAAGGATTTGCCTCCAGGCATTGCATTTTCCTTCATACAAAGTCCCACACAGTGCTGTGCCAGAAGATACTCCCCTTGGTAAAATTCCAAACGGGCGATGGAGTACAAGATGAATGAACGCAGCTTGCAGCCCGGTTCGCCGGAATCAGTCAGACAAAGGGCGTGATCGAATAATACTTCCGAACGAGGTAAATTCCCAAGATACCACTCGCAAACGGCCCAGGTATGAAACAATTCAGCAAGTCCCCTTCGACTGTGAAGGCCCCCGTCTGCCGACTTGGAAGCATCTTGTGCCCCGCGAAAAAGAATCTTTCTTGCCAATCCGTAATTGCCAGCAGACATCTCAAGCTCAGCAAAAGCTCGAAAAGGCTCTGCATGTCTGCAAAGAAACACTTGTTAGCTGCCATAATACCAGAGTACTAGTTGGATCCGGATTTCGAGCGGAGACCAAACTTACCGACTTGAGGCTTTGTTGCAAGCGTCAACGTACAAACTTCGAGCACGATCAAAATTGTGCATCTTTGCATGATAGTTGGCCCAGCTCATTGTCAACTTCAGAGCAAAAGGGAACGCAACCGATGCTCGTGCATATACCTCATCAACCGATTCGAAAGTACCGTATCTTTCTTCGAGTCGAATCCAGTTGAGATAGACACTAAGAAACTTGTCTCCGGACCGATATTTCGGAACCGATTTGAGCAGCAAGTTCTTTATGGCCAGTGGATTGGACGGGTGTGAGACTGCTCCTTCGTCATCGCCACCTTTAATTCGTTGTTTCTTGGGTTGCTTCTGATACCGCTGTCCCATTTCTAACAGCCCGCGTTCATATTGCGCATTAGCATTTGCACAGACCGATCGGGCCTCCTCGATGTTTCCTTGTGACTCCTCCAATTGCGCTAAAGATACCCAGCCTCGCGCATGTCGCCCATTGTTCAGCTGGATGGACCTTCGCAACCACTTGCGTGCATTTGCAATCTGATCCCTTTCATATGCCACACATGCCAACGCAGAGTACGCAAAGCAGTAGTTGACGGGTGTCCCGTGCTCCAAGGATCGGCGATAGGATCTTTCCGCATCCTCTAACAGTTTAGCACCACGATACAAATCGCCCAACGCATGATGCAGTCGATGATTTGTGGGGCAAAACTCGATTCCTTTTTTCAGAATCTTCATGGCTTCCGCAATATTTCCCTCCGTATGCTCGAATGTTCCTAGTGCGTGATAGGAATGTGCAAACGCAGGATCCACTTGAATGGCTCTTTGATACAGCCTCCTTACTTTGTCCTTTGATCCACCGTGGGTATGTTCCAACTTAGCAAGCCCATGCCATAACCAGGGGTTGTCCGGCTGACGACGAATGCCCTTGTGCATGATCGATCGAGCTTGATCGACATTCCCCTGCTCACAGTACATTCGTGACAATCGGCGATACACGCGTCCATCACTGGGTGTGACCTCTAGCAATGTGTGTAAAAGATGAATGGCTGTTTTTCGGTCTCCCATTTGATCGGCTTTCTTGGATGCCACGTACAGCTCCTTGGATTTGACATTGGAAGAATAGGGGGAGGATGGTGCCTCCAGCACTTTGCTCAGCTCCTGAAGATACTCCTTTTGCGTCTGTACAGGCTTGGCACTTTTCTTCTTCGGGGATGGCCGTCCCTGGCGTTTCTGACGATGGATTTCTCTTCGTTTTTCGCGAAGGTCATCCAAATCGACTGTGCGGGACCATTCCTCAAGAGAATTTGGAGACTTTGTTTCTCCACTATCCATTGAATCCCAGGTATCTTCGCTTGTCATATCTCCCTCGAACCAGTTGGTCAAAAACTCTCCGGTAATTTTGGCTTGGTGCTCTTGCTGTTGCTCCATCGTCCATCGCCACAATCGATCCTGCAAATTGACCTTATTTCCAATCTTTTTCGGTTGATTTGTTTAGAAAAACGAGTCAGTAAAACAATTCAGCAGAAAGCTGTCATCGACACTGAAAGAGAAACTCTGATAGTGTGTTATCTTACCTTTAAAAGACCTCTTTGGCCGCATGCTTCCTTCAGCTCATTCACTTTTAACGATCCAATCTGAGACTTGGTGGGAATCCATGGGAACCAAGCCGGTAATGTGCTTAGCCTCGGAGACGACGACGTGGGAATATCTTTCTGCGCATTTGAGTTCCACACAAGACCGGAATTGGAGGAATTTGAGGTAGCGTCACTGTTGCCTGCATTCCAAGTCTCTAAGTCAACCTTGGATCGACTTGCTGGAGTTGAAAAGATGTCAAAACCCAGGACCCCATCCCGTTCCTTGTCTGCTGGATCCCCAGCAGCAACCCGTCTACGATTCAACGAGCTTGGCGTTGGTGAAATCGCATAGGGGAAGCGTTCATTGTCAAGCAGCATCGTAACAGAGGGTTGATCTTGCAGCATCTTCATGTCCGGCTTGATTGACATCACCAGTGGCTCAAAAATGCGATGTCCAGTGTTCCCTACCCAAGCAAGACATACGGTGGGAAGAAGAAAAATATTGAACAGGAACATCGGTATGCATGTTGTTGTCGAACTCATTCGTAAGATTGGGAGGCCTTCCCTGGTTGATGTCGATTGTGGAAAGAAGAATAGAACTTTGGCAACAAAATGGCAATGGCTGGTTGACTGGCTGGCTGTCTTTGCTGTATTCCTTTCTGCGGAATGGAATTATGTAGGTATAGTAGAGGTAAGGGGTTCAGCTCTGTGTTTCAGTACAGTAGCCGAAAGTTCGGTCGGTCGCGAAACAGAACGAGTGATGTGCCATTCGAACTCGTGAACAGAACAACAGGTGGCAACAGTCCTGCCCCACAAGCTTCGTCGCCAATGGGCAGACGAAGCAAAAGAATTGGTAGAAGGCCACGTCATCTGTCACCCAGAATCCTTCCACGTGTAGCGTATGCTCCATGTAGAAACAAAGGGACTAAATAAGTATAGTGGGTGTGGATGTTTTAAAAACATGGGACTAGTGCAGCCTCATTTCACGCCATACACCGAGCACGTCTGAGAAAACCGAACAGACAGACAGCAGCAGCATTTTAGGTGTAGCCAAGAAAAGAAAGATACGAGATAAAACAACCAGCTTAGATCACAAGACCATTGTTCCTTCCTTCCTCGAGGACTGGATCTCCCATCAGCGACTCGATTTCCCCCTGTCATTTCAATTCACGGATTCTCAAACTCAACACAAAGATGAATCCTTTGGTCTCGGCACTTCTCACGGATCTATATCAAATCACCATGACGTATGCCCACTGGAAAATTGGAAAACACCAGGATCGTGGAGTCTATGAGCTTTTTTTTCGCACGAATCCATTCCAGGGGTCATTTACAATCTTCTGTGGATTAGAGGAGTGTCTGCAACACTTCCATTCTTTTTCGTTTTCTCAGAAAGATATAGACTACCTGAAATCTTCCCCAGCACTCTCCCACTGCGAGGACGGTTTCTTTGACTACTTGAAAAACTTGGACACCAGTGATTTAAAGGTGCAAGCACTGAAGGAGGGCACAGTGGTGTTTCCACGAATCCCTATGCTTATAATAGAAGGCCCGCTTGGTCTCGGACAGCTTCTCGAAACTACCCTTCTCAATTTGGTCAACTATCCTTCCCTCTTGGCTACGAACGCTGTCCGAATGGTCCTTGCGGCAAAACCCGCTCCGTGTATAGAATTTGGTCTTCGAAGAGCACAAGGCCCTGATGGAGCCTGCACTGCCAGCAAATACAGCTATGTGGCAGGGTTTGCGGCTACGAGCAACGTGCAAGCCGGCAAATCCTTTGGGGTGCCGATTGCGGGGACTCATGCCCATGCCTATGTGCAAGCATTTTCATCACTGGACGAAGTCGAAACGCTGGAAATTGTCAATAAAAGAACGGGGAACAAGGAAATCTTTCTCCCTCATGTTTTGAAATATCGAAATCCCGAAGCCAATGATGGTGAACTAGCGGCATTTATCGCATATGCGTGTGCTTTTCCGGATGGTTGCCTTTGCCTTATTGATACTTATGATACTCTTCAGAGCGGGCTGCCCAATTTTATTTCCACAGCAATGGCACTGGACGATTTGGGATACGAAGCTAGAGGGGTTCGGCTGGACTCTGGTGATCTATGCTCATTGAGCAATGCTTGTGCTAAAGCCTTTCAAGAAGTTCAAAAGTCCACTGGACGAGAGTCATTTGGCAAGCTAAAAATTGTTGCAAGCAATGATATCAACGAAGAGTTTCTGTACGAATTGAAGAGAAAAGGCCATAGCATATCAACATTTGGTATCGGGACGAACTTGGTAACTTGTCAAGCCCAGCCAGCTTTGGGATGCGTCTACAAACTTGTCGAATGGAACGGCGAACCGAAAATTAAAATCTCGAATGATTTGCCAAAGATTTCGATCCCCTCTAGAAAGAGAGTCTATCGGCTATTTGGAAGGGATGGAGGTCCATTGGTCGACTACATGGCAATGGCAAGCGAAGAACCCCCACAAGTCGGTGACCGAGTTGTCTGTAGGCACCCATTCGACACGCAACAACGTCTTGTGTGCAAACCAAGTATTGTCATCCTCCTTCATTCCACAGTCTTTGAAAATGGGCAAATTGTGACACCTGTTCCACCTTTGGAAGAAACCAGATCTTCTATCCAAACCGAACTGGAGAAGTTTCCTGATTCCATCAAAAGATATGAGAATCCAGAAACGTACAGAATGATGGTGTCACTCGATTTGTTTGACTTTCTTCACAAGGTTTGGGAACAACAAGCACCAATTGACGAAGTAGAGTAAGGATGGTTCAAGAGTGCGTAGAAACATAAGAAACACGCCCACAATAGTTGTGATAGGAAGAATAAGAAATTCGAGAATAGTACAGTAGCCCGCTGGAATCAAGTCGTGACAACTTCGTCCTCCTTGTCTAGTTTTCACATCACAGCATTTCCATGTCATTGTCGTCCAACTGAAGATCATCATGTGTCGTGTCGACGTCTACTGTCGGTACCTGGGCACTACGTTGTCTGTTCCTCTTCAAGCTTACTTCTGTGAAGCGACACATACACGCAACTGCAACAAGAAGACCAACAAGAAAAGAAGAAATGGCAATGTAGACTTGGAGTTTCGAATCAGTTTGGTCGCAGATCCCGTCGTAATCGTCACGAGGCTTGTCAGACGGTACCGTTGGAAGAATTGGGTCGGGGCAGGGAAGGGTAGAAGCTAGAACAGCCGTATCAACGGATTCAGAGAAGATGCCTGCGGGAAGGAAAACAAGAGCCAATAAATATGATTGCCGTCGATTGTTGGGGAAGAAAATGCTACTCACCATGTACCCCTACGGTGCAAAACATGTGCTGGATCTCTTCTAAGACGCTTTCGAATTGAGGAGCACCAGGAGGAGGGTCGGAGAAGAAATTAAGCTCTGGACGTGCTGTCCATGGATGGACAGCCAACTCTGACATTGCTGCTCGTTCCATGAAAGCCCTCCATTGCCGACCCAAACATGCCTTATCCGGACCTACACCAGACAAAAACTTCCTCCACTTTTCGTCCACGTCGAACCAAAACGATTCTTCTAGACAGTTTTCCTTGCCTACAAGTAGAACCGCTGGAGGCTTGGGCAAGGCCGGACCAGTTGCATTCTCATTGTTGAACTTTTCATCCCATCGTTCCATGAATGAATTCAGCGCATCCCCTTCGAACGATTGAACTACTAGTGGAGGTAGGCGATATTCATGATCTTTCAACAGTTTGACATCACACAGATGTTGAACAATTGCTCTTTGCCAGAGTTCTTCATTTTCATCTATATGATGGAACATCAGTTGAACCAAGTCTACACCTGTGTCTTCTAACAACCAAGGATAATCCTTCAGCTCGGCATAAACCCCTCTTTTCGCCCTACTGTAGGTCGCATTTATCCTAACAGGTTCAATCTCTGTGTTCCATTCCGAAATGAGTTCCAAAATGGACGTAAAGGTTGGTACTTGAAAAATTCCATCAAATGCCTTGCTTCGAGCCTCCGGTAGTCTCTGGCGTAATCTCAGCGAATCAATTTCTGATGCTGTGAATTCGTAGGACCAGTATCCTGTCCGATTCATAAATTTAGAGAAGGATAGTCTGTCTGGGAACTTGGTAGCAACATCGGTGGTAACATTAAGATCCATAGAATGAATGGCAATCAAAACTCCGTCTTTTGTGGCGACAAGATCTGGTTCGATGTAGTCAGCGTTCATCTCAAGTGCCAATCTGTACCCCGGCAAAGAATGTTCGGGGAGATGGGCAGAAGCACCTCGATGAGCAATAACAACTTTGCGG
This sequence comes from Cylindrotheca fusiformis, assembly GCA_019693525.1. NCBI lineage: Eukaryota > Bacillariophyta > Bacillariophyceae > Bacillariales > Bacillariaceae > Cylindrotheca > Cylindrotheca fusiformis. The sequence continues at coordinate 32,474 of JAAMXS010000625.1, read as the reverse complement.
CCATGAGTTGTGGGACTGATAGTTGAAGGGAGGATGATAGGAGGGGCAATGCACGTCGAGTTTTTGTTTTCGACGTCTTGAAAAGCTGCCGCCTGATTCACCCATACCAGATGAGCACAAACGACGAAACAAAACAAAGAAGTCATCCCGTTCTTTCTTTCCAGACAGAGAGCGTTTAGGTCAATTCATGATTGAATGCATCTTCCCTCCCAAAACACAGGAAAGCGAACGCATTGTATTTGTATCATTGTGGGGAGATAGTTCCCCTCATGTAGAGACGTACAAGTCTACTTGGTCGCAACGCTTAGCAGGGATGTGTGTATTCTGTTTTAAGGGATGCACAGAAATTTGGTTGCCTGTAGGCTTGGGAATGAATACATAACGACTCGGCGAAGGGCCTGAGAACTGAGAACCTTCTTCAAATCTCGATGACGTTTTCTAGGTTGAAATAACCCATCAAGATGATCGGGCGGTGGTGAGTGCAGCCAGCTTTCTAGGTCTTGGAACCAAATTCAGTGCTGTCATTGATTGTGACTCTGTTCCTCGAGGGATAACAGCATTTGTTGACAGGTTCCTACAACACTCTAAAAACGGTCATGAAAATCTTGTCAGTTTTCACTTTCGGTCTTTTTGGTTTGCAAGCTGCTGCTTTTGCACCCCATACTAGGGTGACGACTGCAAATGGACGGGCTACATCAAATGGAAACACTTTGGTGATGAAGGATTACCCAAAGCCGAATCTGGAAAATACCGAGAACTATCGAAACTATGAAGCACTCTCCAAGTCGTTTTCAACCACTCTCAAAGCTGAACCTTCTCAAAAGAAGAAAGTTGCAATCATAGGTGGAGGGCTCTCTGGTCTAGCATGTGCTAAGTACTTGGTTGATGCTGGACACGAGCCCATTGTCTATGAAGCCCGTGACGTGTTGGGAGGCAAAGTTTCTGCCTGGCAAGATGAGGATGGTGACTGGATTGAGACTGGTTTGCACATTTTCTTTGGCGCTTACCCAAACATCATGAATCTTTTCGCTGAACTGGATATTCACGATCGCTTGCAATGGAAGATCCACCAAATGATTTTCGCTATGCAAGAACTCCCTGGAGAATTCACTACATTTGATTTCATTCCAGGAATCCCAGCACCTTTCAACTTTGCACTGGCGATTCTCATGAACCAGAAGATGCTCACTCTGCCAGAGAAGCTCCAGACTGCCCCTCCACTCCTTCCCATGTTGATTGAAGGACAACCCTTCATTGATGCTCAGGATGAACTCTCTGTTACTGAGTTCATGCGAAAATACGGGATGCCCGAACGAATCAACGAAGAAGTGTTTATTGCAATGGCCAAGGCCTTGGATTTCATTGATCCCGACAAGCTCAGTATGACAGTTGTCCTAACAGCTATGAATCGTTTCTTGAACGAAGACAACGGCTTGCAGATGGCTTTCCTTGATGGAAACCAGCCGGATCGCGTGTGCGAGCCGATGAAAAATCACATTGAAAGCAAAGGAGGAAGGGTTGTAATGAAATCTCCCATTAAAGAGATTGCAACGAACGACGACGGTTCGGTAAGCCATTTGCTACTCCGCTCTGGAGAGAAGGTAGAAGCAGATGAATACGTCTCGGCAATGCCCGTTGATATTGTGAAGCGCATGATTCCTAAGGCGTGGCAGAATATGCCCTACTTTCGTCAAGTTGACGAGCTTGAGGGAATCCCAGTTATCAACCTGCATATGTGGTTTGACCGCAAGCTCAAGGCAGTCGACCACCTGTGCTTTTCCCGTTCACCTCTCCTTAGTGTTTACGCTGATATGAGTGTGACATGCAAAGAGTATTATGACCCTGAGAAAAGCATGCTTGAATTAGTTTTTGCTCCATGCTCACCCCTTGCGGGAGGAAACGTCAATTGGATCAGCAAGACGGACGAAGAGATCATTGATGCCACAATGGGAGAACTCGCCAGATTATTTCCCACAGAAATCGCGGCCGATGAAAAGTGGCCCGCAACTAGAAATCAAGGACCACAAGGCGAAGCTAAACTACTCAAGTATGCCGTTGTGAAGGTTCCAAGAAGTGTTTACGCGGCGATTCCAGGTTAGTGTTACGTCGTGTGTTGATGCATCTTCCGCACTCCCAGTCAGCCTCTGATCATTTTTTCTTCGTGTAGGCCGAAACAAGTTTCGCCCAAGTCAGCGTACTCCTATTCCAAACTTCACCATGGCAGGAGACTGGACCTCACAGAAATATCTTGGCTCAATGGAAGGGGCAGTGTTTGGAGGAAAGTTAGCCGCTGAGGTGGTCGCAAAGAAGGCGAAGGGTATGGAACTGCCCAAAGAAAAGGAAATACAACAAAGTATCGTTGACGTCGCTAAGGATTATGTCGCCAAAGATCCACTTGGAGTAAAAGGCGAAGGAGCGATTGCGTTTGGTGGAGGTGCCACCCTTTCAAAGAAAAGTGAGAGTCTCCTTCGAGAAGCCGATCCTGTGCAGTTTGCCTAAACGCTTGCTATTTACGGTTGTGGACTTATTACAATACTACAGTAGTCGTTGTGCTCCACAGCACAGGTAGATCTAGACTAGTTGAAGTCATCATATAGTTCTTAGCCAGTTCTCATCATTTCCACATAATGTATTTACTTTAACCTAAGCAACCCCTATCACCATTTACCTGTGCACATATCAAAGACGGCCTGAACGACATCGCTGCCTCTCTTCACAACTGCCAGTTCCATACTAGATGCATATGGAACCGGTGCATCGTCCATACAAAGACGCTTGACAGGAGCATCAAGCAGGTCAAACAACTCTTCAGATACAAGGGCACTAATTGTAGCACCAACACCCCCACTTTTGGTTGATTCATCGAGAATGGCAAGCTTGTGGGTACGAGACAAACTAGTCTTGATTGTTTCCATGTCCAAAGGCTTCAGAGATCGAAGCTCGATAAGGTCGATGTCAAAACCTTCTTCCTTGATGGCCTCAATTGCCATCATTGACTCCTTAACACCATGCAGATAAGTCAAGACAGTAACAGCGTTTCCGCTGTCAACACAGTCTTGATCTGCTTCATGAAGCAGCGCTGCTTTGTTCAGAGGTGCACATTTTCCGAGGTCGACATGGCCTTTCGCTTCCTTCATCATTTTAACAGGTGCGAACAAAAAGCACGGACCATTGTCGCGAATCATGCTTTTTGTCAATCCGTACGCCGCTTCTGGTGAAGCAGCCGTCCCAATTTTCAATCCAGGGATTCCCATGACGTAAGCATGGAAAGGTTGGCTGTGTTCAGCGCCAAGTGCCTGGTTAGGGGCTGTTCCTCCAGCCCCGATGATGGTCATGGGCATGTCGAATTTTCCACCGGTAGTAGCATATGTATTTCCAGCGGAACTGATTTCAGCCATACCATAGATTCCAAAATTTGTATTCATCAATTCAACAATTGGGCGGTAGCCGTTCAATGCTTCACCAAGAGCCTTTCCAATGAAATGACCCTCGTCAATGATTTCATCAGCAGCCCGTCCCTTGCCATAGGTCTGTTGAGTCAACTTAGGAATATCATAAGAGGACCCTGCTTGAAGATCCTCGGCATGAATGGTGGTTGTAGGATCTCGCAGCATTTCCTCGTGAATTGCAAGATTGATTGCATCACCAATCGAAATTTCTCCTGCCTTTGCTTTCGCAGTCAATGCCTCGACATGGCTTTGAATTGTTGCCATCTTATCGCCACTGATAGTCCTAGCATTGACCTCATCTGCAAAGCTTGGACCTTCCCTAAGGTTGTAATCTGTCGCTGGGATATCAGGGAATTCCAGTTCTTTGGCAAGCTCGACTGGTGGCATCGGGGACTGGTCGGCAAATTCTACGCTCTTCTTGACATCTGCAAGCACTTCCTTACGGGCGTCTTTCAGTTCTTCCTCAGTGAAGACACCCTTGCTGATGTACTTCTCTTCGAATCCTTTGATAGGATCTTGCTCCTGACGAGCCCAGGCCTTCTCCTCCTTTCGACCTCTTTCATGCTCAGGATCGGCAGGCGAATGTCCGTTGAAGCGGTAGGTGTGAACTTGCAAAATAGCTGGACCGTTTCCTTTACGAATGTAATCGATCACTGCCTTGCCTCCTTTTGCTACATCAGAAGGATCCATGCCATCAACTAGAAGGCCAGGAACACCATAGTGCTTTCCTTGTTCGAAGACGTTGCTGTTTCGCGCAATATCAGGAGTGAAAGTATTAATGGCTCGTCCGTTGTCAATCACCAAGAGAAGTAAAGGAAGGTTGTCCTTTGCAGCTGCGTTCAGTAGCTCTGCAGTTCGGCCGTTCTGGGCTCCGCCTTCGCCAACGAATACGACAGCAATTCTATCGTCGTCAGCGGGAGGAGCAACATTAGTTTTCTTGTAATTCTCATCATCCGAGATTCCCAATTCACGGTCAAGAAGGATACTTTTTGCAGCGCCAGCAGCGTATGGCAGCTGTTCGCAGACGAGCGCCCAGCCACCTTGAAAGTAGTGCTCCCTGTCAAAAATGTGCATCGACCCTCCAGCCCCTCGACAGGAACCAGTGTCCTTCATGAAGAGCTCAGCCATGACTTCTCCTGCATCAACTCCGGATGCAAGTGCATGCGTGTGCTCGCGGTAATAGGACAGCTTCTTGTCTCCTTTTCTGATGGCGTAATCGACAAGTCCAGGAATAGACTCCTGGCCATTGTCAAGATGCATGAAACCACGGATTTTCCCCTGCATATATTGTTGGTTGCACGCATTCTCAAAACCACGAGCCAATTGCATGGCTCTGTAAAGCTTCATCAAACCTTCCTTGTCCGATTCCAAGGAGTCATAATACTCGGCAACCTCTTCAGCAGAGTAACCAAAGGCTTCTTGCAACTAGAGGCAAAAGAGAAAGATACCTGCACAATCAGTCTTGGTCTTCGATTGTGTTTGTATTCGTATTAAAACTGCCATACTCACCTGGCTACTGACATTTTCCCACGGCAAATTGATAGGTGGCCTCATGACCGACGGCTCCTCGCTCTAAGCAGGAACAACTCGAATACTAAGAACGGACTTATCACCAAACATCAATTTCTACCACAACAACGTACCTTTGTAACAGTTTCACTATCAAGGGTTGCAGCCATCGGTAGGAGGGTATTCTGCGAATTATGAGTGCTAAGAAAATATCCTTTTGACACCGTTGGTCCACTTTGTAGTTCATATGCCAAGCATTGGAATTAGATGTAGAACAAACTGTAAAATGCGGAAAGGCATAACGGACTCACGTGAAGGCAGCCGCTGTGGCCAAGCATAGGCTTAAAGCTGCTGCAGTAGATTTCATCGTTGAAATAGAGCTCCTGGTAACAAATTTGTACAAAATCTTGTGTTGGATTCAAGTTTATCAGCAAACTTGGTTGATTCAACTATTTTTGTTTGATGTCCACATCTGGATCCTGCAAGAAGACCTGTAGACGTGGTCCGCCTCAAGCCAAGTGACGTACAAAAATGATGGGCGCGGACGAAGTTGAAAGGTGATGTCAAGAGGTGGATTCTACGTACGTTGAAAAAAAAATCGGATGCCACAGTAGCCAAGTACGCCATTCTTACGGTTTGTTGGAGTTGGATACGATCAACCACTGTAGTCATTCTTGGCCGATGATACCCGCTACGTCACCAGCAATTAGTTCTCGTCAGCAAATTCTAAAAAAGCAAAAAGGATAATGGAAATGAAATATAGGTCCCACAAAGTCTGTTAGGCATAGCTATATACCCTTTGTATTACGCGAACTTGGGCAAAAAACATCCATCTCCGTGGGAAGAAAAACGAAACAAAACCAAATTGCTGTGGCCAATGATGGCGATAAAAATCTACGGTAAGCACATCAAAGAGCCGATTCATAAATGTTATCCTGCAGCACTTTGAAAACGCAATAGGAATTCTGCTTTCTAGGTGTAACTATTGACGATGGTATCCTTCTGATTAAGAAAGGTAGGCCATGTTGCTTAGAAGCGTCTGAGCTCTAACTCCGCCCCAGTGCCATTAGTGGTTTCAGGAACTCTGTCGTTTCTTGACTCTTAGTAGTCCTTGGCGTGACTATATACCTCATTAACCAAACCCGTTGCTTTCATTAGAATATGCCAAGTGCCGTTGTGGCAGCAAAAACCAGGAACAGTGATCCCCCAATAATACCTATCACCCTTTCCGACAAGTACTTTGCAACGACTGCGCCGCCCGATACAGCAATTCCCGTCGCAACGGCATGCGCTGCAATAGCACCTGCACCAACACTGAAAGGATTTTGTGCAGCAGACAAAGCAATGGTCGACAAGAAAGAACGATCACCAAATTCTGCAGCAAAAACTAGGCCAAAAATACTCAAAATCCGAGCACTGGGAAGAGTTAGAAGTCGTAGCATTTGCCAGCACCGCAAGTGAATCATGCGTGGCTTACATTGACGTCGCTTGATTTCCAGTATCGCTTCCTTCGACCGCCTCTTCAGCTTCCTCAAATTCTTCATCCATCATACTTGTGCCCTCTTCCATATCTAGTGCCTCTTTCAACGTCTTGAAACCAAAAAAAGCAAAGGCAAGCACCGCCGCAACATCATCCAAAGGAATACCGTCCGCAATTCCGGAAGGTACGACGTGGAAAACTTGGCCGATCAATACGGATATAACAGTCATCACTGCCAAGGCGCCCAAGGATCCAACAAACGAAATAAATCTGGAGAACTTTGCAGCTAGTAACCCAGCAATGAAAAATGTCTTATCTCCAATCTCACTAACAAAAACGAGAGAAAATGCCTGGTAGAATCCAGTTTCTCCAACGCTAGCAAAGAAGCTGTTTGTAGACGTGGCAATAGCACCTGCATCTAGAGCTCGGCAAGCTTCAGGAAACATCATATTGGCTGCTATTGCAGCTGCCGCGAATCCGATCGTTGCTTTGGATCTTTGGGATCGGTGTGCGGCAACACGATGTTCTTCGGTGCATCCGTCTAGCTTGTGAGACAGTGCGCTAGGAATGTGGGCAAGAGGGGATGGGAACGACGACCTCATCTGACTCCCAAACGGAACTGGAGCCGGCACGGCTCTTCAAAAGATAGAAAGCAGAGAGCAATACAGTGAAACATTGTGAGTCAACAAAGACAGCGAATTCTCGCCCCCTCGAAACGCAATCGTACCTGAAACCTTGGGATCCAACAACCAGCGACAAGAGAAGAATGGTAGGTCCTTTCCTGAAGATTTTGGAGTACATGGTTGGTTTTTCTATTGCGTGCTTTTTGAATTCTGAAAATAACAGTGGTTAACGCAAACCCTGGATCTTCTGTTTTGATTCTGGAGCTCTGGACGTGGAGCTGAGAACCATTCGAGAACCGAACATGTTGAAAGCCAACAGAAAACATCAGAGAGATGAAACTGACGGGTGTTGATTGCAATCTGTGATGGGCATGTGAACGATGACGTCAGATTCCTGATTCCTTCTCTGTCAATCCGAACGACGCAAGACCGCTGGGTGAAAGTGGCCATGCCAATGAGCTGAAGAATAGTGGGGTCCAAGAGGAAAATAGTTTCTTCATTGGGTGTATTGGATGCAACGTATAACAATAATGAGCTACAGCATTTTCATCTTTTTTGTCCTGCTCAAGGAGCTAACACACTAGCAGCTAGGAAACAATTCATGATACCATCTGTCTGTCTTGAGAGGCGAACACAACAAGACAGCAGGATAGACATGACGAGGTCTGGTTGGCCAGAAGAGGATACCATAGATGAGAAATGATTCTGCCCTCTATCGTACACAATTCCAAGATGATGCAACTATCCTGCTGATATGAAGCTTCGGTGGCATTTGCCAGACAGCTGCCGGTCAAGATTCGATTTATCCTAGGAGACTGAAGAGCGACTACGCTTTGGCTCTCGAGAACGATCTCGTTCGTTTTCTTCATGTCCATTCTTCATCATGAAATCAGTTATATTTCTGAGGATGGATGGAGGTGACGACATCCTAGCAAAAAGATCTGCCTCTTTTTTCCGAAGCTCAGCTTCATCAGTCGACAATAGTTCCTTCTTTCCAGCTGTGGCGAGCCTACCAGAAACGAAGCGGGGAGAAAGCAGTCAGATCCATATGAACTTAAATACTGTGCAGCGAAAGAGATGCACGATCTTACTCTTCCATCTCTAGCTCTAGTCTTTCTTCAAAGCCTGGTCCAAAGTATCTTTGAAATGAAGGCCTGGATGACCCATCAGTAGAATGTATCGGGTTTGGTTGAATCTCAGGGTCTCGCAAAGCAGTTTCGACTTCCTTCTGAGAAAGTTGCTCCCCTGGCTTCAGCTCCCAAAGTTCAATGGATTCGGCTCTAGCTGTTTGCTTCCAAGAGGAAGAGTCAAGATTGCGCAAGAAGATAGCCTTTGATACCAAATATAGGTTAGTGATCACTTGTCCCGCTCGCAATACAAGAATCAGTTCACGTACTTTCTCCACAATCCGCCCCATAATATCATAGCCGAGAAAAGCCAGAGCCTGTGTAGTTGCATCATTTGGTGGGCTGATAGTCGTCGGGCTGAAACCGAGCCAATGAAGAAATCGTACAGTGTTGGCATCCATTGATTCCCAATCATTCTGACGACCTCGTTTTGTTTTCTTGCCTTTCTCCCATTGGATGTCTTCTTTTGATTTTCGTTGGCGCTTACCTCGGGGCAGGAAGGACCCTTGTCGCACTTGAGAGAATTTTAGGTATCCGTCGCTCTTCATTTGATCCGTACGGGCATCAAAATGTGCTGCTCTTTCCTTCAAGTGACCACCAAGAGCTTCCGTATCCTCTTCCTTTTCATCGTTTTCTGTGGTATCTACAACTTTTGATTCATCCTTCCCTGCTGCAGCTGCGGCTTCTTCATCCTTCCGTTGACTTTTCTTGTACATCTCGTTCCACTTCTTGTATTCACGCATAATCTCTGGGTACAGACACTCTAATTGTTCCATTTCAAAACCGCAGGGTGGGCTGTACGACAAACTATCATGACTTGTCAACGTTCGGTACATCATCGTAGGGTCCAAGGAATTCGCATCGGCCAGGGAGGTCTTATCCAGTGTGCGTTGCATCTTGCGGCCTTGATCAAATGCTTTCTTTGTTCGCCGGCGAATCGCACGAGCGTCCATAATGGCAACATGCAAAGTCTTACGAGTTCCTAGTAAAGCCGCCTCCAATGCCCCTGGAATTGGTTTCGGTCCATCTCCAAAAGTAGTCATCATTTTGGCCCCGTCTTTTCCCATTGGTATGAGTGATATTCGATCTTGGTACAATTCTTCCTCATCGTTTTCGTCTTCCTGGCTGTCGCTGTTTGTTGTCTTGATTCGGGAGGCTACAGGTCTCGTTTCACTATCAGATATATTATCATAGTCATCAGTGTCCACTTTAATGCTGGATTCCTTTGTTGGCTCAGAACGAGTTTCTGTTTCCGCAGGGGATGCCGCTCCCATAGCTTTCAAAATATCTGATACAGCATCTTGCACTTGCGAGTTGGACGCTTTGCCCTGGCTGCGTTTCGTCATGAGCTGCAAAACAGCTTCCATCTGATCACCTAGCCCATCTTCCTTAGCTGACGACATCTGCACAACTTCAAGAATTCAGCACGCAGCACGCTGCACTGGCACCAGAAGAGTCAATAGAACTGGAAGAAACATTTGAATGAGGACTTCTTTGGTTTTTGAAAGCTGCTAACCTTGGAGGCACTTGGAATCTTTTCTTTCACTTGAATGACTCTTGGAAACGTGTTTTCGCGGCCGCATGTTTCGTCACGTAGAAGCCCGTAGAAACATACTCCGTATCACTGTGGAGTTTGCTTGATCGTTGTGGAAGACTTCCTCGTCAAACAATTGTTGAGATTGCATCTTCAATAGAGCAATCCTCCTCAGAAGAAACAACTACGAAACATGGCGGATGAAGAGGAGGCCGACGTTGCGGCCATGTTGGATCTTTCCAAGAAGAAGAAGAAGAAAAAAAAGAAGGAGAAAAAGGAAGGCGAGAAAAAGTCGTCCGGAGTCGAAGGAACGGCAGACTTGAGCGGACAGGCTGCAATGCTACAAGAACAAGATAAGCTTCAAGAGGTTGAGGATCCGTTTGATCGTCAAGCAGAATATACGTACGAAGAGCTTCTAGACAGAGTGGTTGATATTCTGCAAACAAAGAATCCTTCACTGGTCGAGAAGAAGAAACGGAACATCAAACCTCCCCAGCTGCAGCTGTTGAGTAGTAAGAAGACCCTCTGGGTAAACTTCCAAGAGATTTGTACCATGATGCAGAGAAGCCCGGAACACGTCTACGCCTTTTTCATGGCCGAGTTGGGAACGGAAGGAAGTATTGATGGTAACCAACGTTTGATTATTCGTGGAAAGTATGTACCAAAGTATATTGAATCCTTGCTAAGGAAGTATGTTGTGGAGTATGTCACTTGTGAAATGTGCCGCTCTCCCAATACTGACCTACAAAAGGATGGTGCCAGTCGGTTGTACTTTTGCCATTGCCGAGATTGTGGAAGTTCCAGGAGTGTAGCTCCGATTCGCAGTGGTTACCATGCTACCTCTAGAGCGGATCGTCGTGCCGCCAGAAACGCAAAGGGGTAGATTCGATTTTAAAAACTCAAAAGTAGCAAAAGGTGATTGCAAATGGCTGAATTTATTAACTTAACTCTAGCTACCCATACTCGCGATAGTAGGATCCGTCTGTCCGTCCGGGCGAATGTCTGTCAGATAGGCAGTCTTTCTGCTCAGCGAGTCCACGCGCGGTGTGATTTGAAGTACGCTATCCGAACTCTCAACAAAATGAGGTGATGGCCTGATGGTTGACGAACAGATTCATTGATCCAGGAGTCCCATTGCGATTAGAAACTGTTACCAACTTAGAGGATCTCTCCATCTTTTGAAAGCAAAGGAATTATAGCCTCGAAATGTTCGTGTCAACATTCGTACTTGCTCTCATACTTCCCTGTGCAATCAATGGATTCAATGTGAACTATCGAAGTACGTTTCATTCGCCCAGTTCCACTATCATTGACAGAGCTAGTAGACTCTGTTCGGAATCAAATGATGTTACTGCTGGCCCAACAGCTGAAAACGACGATCTTTATCTAGAGAATAATGCAAGTACAACGTCAGAATTCCTAGCGGGTATTTGGCAATTGATTGCGAAAGGAAACACAATGGTTCGAGGAGTAAGTTACGGCTGGTTTGATGCCATGCCAGCCATGTTTGGCCATTCGCAATATCAAATCGCACTTATGTTTTGAAATTTCTTGGAAACATTATAGGAATCTGATACGGTGCTCTTCCCTCAAATGGAATCACAATTCACTCCGCGATATTTGAACCTTGTAACTGCTCATTTGGATGGGTGTAAAGATGTTTGCGATTATTATGGTATCAGTACAACATTGGTGCCATATGTAAAGGACAGAAAAGTAAAAGGATTCACAGTCAAATCTTTTCGCAACCCTGACAAAGATCCCGACAATTATGAATTCGACTACGATCCATTCTGGGATGACGGGGAAGACTGGAACTACGAAGGAGTGGACGACGATGACATCCAGGAAGACAAATACCCAGCGATTGTTGACAAAGTCCCCGACGATGATGACAAAATAACTGCTATATCCAAAGCTTGGGTGAATAAGATTTGCTCCGACATGGGAATTTGTCCTTTTACGAGAGGTGCCGAAATGGCTGGGCTCCCTCTTGGCCCTGTCTTCTACACTGTGGATCGCTCCTCTACCTTCGAAGACATGTATGCTCGTTATTGGCAAGAGGTTGTACGAGTGGAGAAACAAGCTGAAAACCAGTTGTCTACCACACTTCTAGTCGCACCAGAGTTCTGCCTCGAGAATGTTGAAATCTTTGAACAATTTAGCACCACCCTGACGCAGCCATTGTCAGCTTTGGGCATCGAAGATGCTATCCAGCTAGTCTTCTTTCACCCTGATTGGTCTTTTCGTGATGGAGGAGAAAGAGGCGGAGAGGGAGCTGCAGCAAACTATGCTCGCCGAAGTCCTTGGCCAATGATCAACATCCTCAGAACCAACCAAGTTCGAGCAGCTCAAAAGGGCATTCCAACTGGTTTAGTCTACAAGCAGAATGAAAAGACCCTTGCCAGTGTCGGCGTTGATAAACTTGAGACTTGCTTACGCCTACGAGAATGGGAACCAATTGCAGATGTCAAGGTCAACCGAAGAGAGATGGAAGCTTTGCGAGTGGCCCAAGACTTCCAGGAATCCGGCACTCTCTTGGTGGAGGACATTGGGTTTGCAAACGATTCAACCCCTGCAGCGAATAAAGTGGATGGGAAACAGATTGAGCAAGGCGATTTAGTCAATGTGATTGCTGAGGCTTTAGGGAAGCGCCTTGGGAAAACAAGTGGTTGCATAACGCGGCTTAGCGGCCCAGAGACTAGTGCGGCAATCATGGCAAGTGATTTTGTGCTGAATGAACTGGACCGGGTCATAGCTCACGGACCTCAGCACAGTCCAGAAGCGTCAACGGCTGGACATCAAGCAATTATGAGCGACTTCGAAGACCCGGCATCGGGAGATGGAAGAGAAGACCTTCAGGGTGAAGTCTACCTCACGTAGTAGCATGTTCAACGCAGCGAGTTCAGACGATGCTCTCTACTTGATAACACGTCTTTATAGTCATTCCAAAGCAAAAGCTCAATTAAAAAATACTCTTTGATACATCTCAAGAGGATGACGTAGTGTTGGAGACCAATGTTCAAGAGCGCTTTCCGTCGACACATGCGAGAATCAATTGCCATGCACCCGATTCCATGCGCCGCACAGTTTTCTAGATCTTGCAGGACAAGTATCCTCTTTCATTTCCCCACAGTAATTCGTGCCGATGAAAGGTGTGGTCCGCTTACTTTGCTCTTCGACCCATTCATAAATATCGTTTCGGACGTATTCATTCATTGCCGCCTCCTGTTCCAAAATCAACTCCCATTCCTTCATATTGTCATCCACTTGCTTTCTCCATGTGTTCATGTCTTTCTCGGACTGTTCGACTCTTGATTCACAGCACTTGATGCAACGTTGTTCCACCTTTTTCAGGTGCGAGCGCATAGCTCTTTCTTTCATATCCAAGGCAATTAGTTGGTGTCGAAAATTTGTTTTGCTCTGCTCTTCTATTTCTCTTAGAATTTCAGACCTGTTGCATACTGGCCTATGCAATTGCTCTTGAAAGCTTGTCAACTGTTGCTTCAGTTTCTTGTGCCCCTTTATGAGTCGAGCACAGAGAAGCTTGACGTTGGAAATGTCTTGTTGGTCAATCGAAGTCTGTGTAATTGCTAAGACAGGACTGCCGTCTTGTGTAAGGTCGACGGAATCAGTGTTCTCTGGCAGAGGTTCTGGCACTCGAGCTTCCAGCCAATTCCCCAATGGACGCTTCAACAGTTCAATGAGTTCTGAATTGTCTCTGAAGTGCTGCTTGGCATACGACAACGGGTCTTCGTCGTATCCAGGATTCGTTTGGCAAAGTGCCATGGGACAAGCTTTCACAAGTAGCGATACAACCTCACAGGAGCACCCGTACTTGACGGCAATCTGCAATGGCGTCGGACCTTCATTTGGAACATGCGCCGATTTTGGATTCACAGATAGCATGCATTCAACAGAACCTTTACTCGGGCGCTTCTGGAGTGCCGAGATCAATACGGCCGATGTCATGAGACGAGGATTCTCCTTCAACAGACAGCTCATCAGATCCCATTGGATAGTACTACCAACACCAGATCGAACACTATCCGGCGTCACCACCGGAGCGGGTGCCTCATCCTCGTTTGATTCTGGAATAGAGCAGGTCAACTTCATTCGGAATCAAAGGGGGCTTTCGATGACAGAGAGAATGAGTTTTTGGACAGCAAGCATTGTGTGGGACGGAAAACAGTCGTGCCTGCTTCAAAGGAAGTGTGAGTGTGACGATTCTGTTGTAACGAACATTCCCACAGTTGTATCTCTATGGATACGGTCGGATCGGAGTCTCGAGGATTCAAGGATGTGTCATGCGTCATATTTGGTCAATGATTTGGGGGGCGTGTCTTTCAAGGGGGCCGGACTGGATGATTGTTCCAGTTCCAGTCGAACGCGGGTCATGTGTCATATCAACGGTTGAATCGTTGAAGGTCAGTAGCCGGCTTGTCCGGACGGACCAACCAAACGTAGTATATTCCACAATTCTGAAGAATTTGAAAGATTCTCAACGGAAGGAATCTGCGTTGTGTCGACACGACACGGCGCTTTCCCCCGCCAATTTCTCTGGCGATCGCATCCGTGAATAAAATAGCTACGTGAACGAATATTAACAATCAGCTGGTCAGCGGAACATTGTTTAGTGAGCACGCGCCTAAAAGTGAAATCTACAAGACTGATTTTTCCTGCAGTACAAATTCACCGTAATCGCCCCGTAGATTCGAGAATATGGTGATGGGGAATGCTCCTTGTGTGGAGCCATTCACTTTTCAGTATGTGCAAGCGAGCACAACACTTCACGGCGCACAGTGAAGCACCACAAGCAAAGCGGCCAAGTGAATCTGCCCCAGCTAGCCAGTGCATTCATTGCTGTAACCGTAGTTACTGTATTCATTCAAACACACCACTGGAAGGACTACGGAGCTCAAAGTTGATTTCTTTTAGTTGAGAAGACGAGCATTGAAACGAAAAGATGCAGCTTCAAACGCTGTTCGACTCGATGTGTCGTTGTTTTGGACATGAAGACTTGGACCAGGGAAACGGAAATTCCAGTGTGCAGGCTGGCATAGCAGAAAGTTCCAGTCAAATATCCGCAAGGCGAAGAACGAACCGTCTGGAATTGAAGGACAAGCAATGGGATGAACTCTTTGAAAAGACTAGCAAAGTGAGTAGCAAAGGATCAAGTCCTCCGAAGAAGGGTGCGAAGGAAGCCGATGGGGGCGTTGTCGACATGAGGAATGCACACGCTGTAGCGCAAGCCAAGTTGGCTGCTAACCCACCTCATCGCAACAAGCCAAACCGAAAGAGATCCGCGCAAGCACGAGAAGAGATTTTTAGAAGCAAGAACGCAAATGACAACTCTGCTGCATCTTGTGGTGCTGCCTCAGGGAATGGTTTATCTAGACTCTGGGGCAATCCCTCGCTTGCTCTTTGCTTTGCCACGCCCGTTAGGGGAACTTCTGAAGAACCTGAAGAAACAGACCGTTCGGTTGATGCTTCCGATACTGCCACTTTAAATACATGTGAAGACACGATCACCTCAACTGTCTTTTTCGAAAACAAATACAGTCACATTACCGAAACAAGGCCGCCAATGCCACTTTTCAATCAATTCAAGATTGGAAACGAAAAGGACGAAATCAGCTCCATTATGAACTCGGACTCTCATTCTTCTGTCAATTTGATCAAATTGCTGCAAAAACAACAGCAGCGGGGTTCAAACAGACACAATCGAGAGCACGAGATGGAAGACGTTCCCAAAGCGGTTTCCACTTCGACGGACTCGTCTAGAGATTCAAACAAAGCTGCACATAAAAAAATGTCAGTATGATTGGTCGAAGTCTGATCGCTGTAATATAAGCATACGCACCGCTGTAGTAGTACATTATTATCCCTCTTTATATTTACTTCAACAATTAGATGGGTGGATTGAATTGCAGCAGGAAAGAGTTGTCGATGCATCTCGAATTAATATTGATTAAATAAGAGCATTAGAACTAGAGCGCGAAACGAAACGCATTCTCAATTCTAAAGGAATCGTTCTGAATAGCCCTTCCAGCCCTTCCATGACTTGCCGCAGCCTTTGCTGTCAGGAACGAATCAACGCACATCATTATTGCCCTATAAAAATAGATAGCTACAACATTTTTCTTCCACAGAACAACGCCACTAGTATTCCTCTAGCTACTAGCTGCTGTAAATTCCCTTTCGTCAAAATAGCATCGGATTCTTATCTCGTTCCCCTTCAAAAAATTCATTCCATCATCGCCTGTACACCATGCTGTGAAAAAGATGCGTTTGACTCTTCTTGCATGGAAACCATCCCTGATGGATTCTGCTGTACGGGCGGTTGTGTTTGTTGTATGAGATTGTTGTCGTTGTTGTTGGTATTAGGATCCTCTCCCCACGAAATAGGAAACTTTGTAACCCTTGGCTTGTCCGCAAGAATTTGGCGTTGAATGTTTTCAATCGGTATGGGCTTGGGCAATGGTGCGTGCTCTTGTTGTCCATCCGCGTTGATGGTCGGTGGAGGAGCATTCGGATCATGGTATTCATTGTTGACATAATAGCCCACCCGAACGAATTCCCTTTCTTTGTAGCTACAAGTGACCAACACCACTGTCACCCCCAGCAAATCTTCTGGTGGTAATTTGGAAGGGTCGGGGGCGTCCGCTTGCAGAACAAACTTGTTCACTCCGACTGGGACAGGACCTACCAAAATTTCATCGAGGACTTGATCACGGGTTGCGTCCTGGGCCGAACCAACGTATAGAACTTTCCATTCTAGATCATCATCAAGTTCCTGCAAGCATTCAAATGTAATCTCGAACTGAAACGGGTTTGAAAATATCGTCGGATTGTCCAGAACGACCTGACAATGAACCAAACGAAAGGAAATGAAATGAACGTGAGATTCATTCATATAAACAACTTTGAGACTCAAATGATATTTCATAACAGGATCCTACCATGTTAACAACGTTGACGAGCGCCATCTTTAATAGTGAACCACGATATGAGCTCGTGCTGGTTGAAACGAACGAAAGGAAGCACAATCAGAACCGCAATAAGGTGGTCATTTCAGTATTCGAAATAGACAGCACCACCTGTTTGACAGGAGACAGGAAGCAATGACATGGCGCGACGTTGAGGCGCGAATTCTTGGATGCGTCTGGCCTTCCCTCAGATAGAACCCCAAGTTTCTGAGCCGCACATCCTCTACTAGTCTGTCCTACGGCGACTTGTGTCTCATCTGGCCCTCACCAGACTCATGATCCTCCGTGCGAGGTTACTTGTCAATGGCCTGTTGTATCTCACAGTCTATTAGTAGTCCATTGCAAATACATCCTAAAGACCATGCCTGAGGTAAGGAAATGGAATTCATGCTAGTGGAAGTGTGAAACAACACATTCTCTTGCAAGCGAGTTGCCCCGCTTAATTAGGTCCAGCTCTACTCTTCTCACTTGTGTATTTACGTTGTTGTCGCTGAAAGATTGAAGAAGTCGACGACGTACCCGAGTTGGAAGAGCAAGTTCCTGAATTGGAACCTGCTCCGGCTGGCGCTACCGATGGCTCAGCGCAAGCGATGGAACCGGAGTCGAAGCAAAACCGAAACGAAAAGAAATCACGAAAGGCGATGCAAAAGCTGGGAATGAGACCTGTTCCTGGGATCTTGAGAGTTACTGTCAAGAAATCCAAGAACGTCCTCTTTGTCATCAACAAGCCTGACGTCTTCAAGTCTCCCACAGCTGATACTTACGTCGTCTTCGGAGAAGCCAAAAGCGAGGATCTCTCTAGCGCTAGTCAGGCTGCTGCTGCCAAACAATTCCGCCAACCACAGCAAGAGTTGCCTGCTGCTGCAGCTGCTCCAGTAGCACCGGCTGCTGAGAAGGATGTCGACGAACAAGTTGATGAAACTGGTGTAGAAGCGAAGGACATCGAACTTGTCGTAAGCCAGGCTGGATGCACTAGAGCCAAAGCCGTCAAGGCACTTAAGGAGAATGATGGTGATTTGGTGAACGCTATCATGAGTTTAACAGAGTAAAGATAGTGAAACAGAATTTATCTCCCTCTGGATTCCATCGTCTTGTCGAGCGAATTTAGAAGACCTCATGTTGAAGTGAATACCATTTTGTCATTCAAATGGAAGTCTCACTTGACCACAGTATCTGACCAGCAGCTTACTAGATCTAAGTTGCAATTCCAGGAGAGCACGAAAAGAACGGCCATCCTTTTCCAGTTCCTGTCGCTTTATCCAAATTGGTATCCTCCGACAATGAAGAGACGGCACCGATGACAATGGGAATATTCTTGGAAGTTAGTATCGCGTTGGCATCTTCTTTCTCTTGCAATTCCTTTTCCAAATCTTCCTTCCTAGCTGCAATCGTTGCAAATCTTTTCAGCATCTTCTTCTTGACTTTCGTCACTTCAGCTTCGTGGCCATCCTTAACATCTACTAGCTGGGATTTATGTAGCTGGAGGAGCTTGGAATGCTCCGTTGCGGTGATGCGAATTGTGTCATAACTGTGTTTCTCGACTTTGTCAAAGATATGAGTGACAGTTTCAGTGTCAAGCGTAAGGAATATGGCAAAGAGCTCGCTGCGAAAGGAGTCTCTAAGATCATCCCAATTTTGCGTTAGTTTCTCAACGCAGCATTTGCGAAGCTGGGCAAAGAACTCCGAATCCTTGGAATTCAATGTGGACATGACTTGCAGGAGCTTGAGGGCATTCAAACAATCAAGTCCATCCAAATTGTACTCTTGTAGCAAGCTTTCTAAGAGGCTCTCCTCAAGCTGGTGAAGTACAAAGTACTTGGCAGCAAGGGTGGCCACGTGACACGTAGCCAGTGCCGAGGGGTCGAGCGCAGGCGATGAGACAATGCGTCCGAAAAACACAGGCTTGAGCGATTCCAGAATTTGGCAATCAACATCGATCTCAGATATATTGGTTGCGCAAAACTGGATTGACATCTCGACTACCACTTCATCATTAAAGGAATCCGCGTCTTCAATATATGTTAGTGCATTTGCAATGGATATGTCGGATTCAATGAAGTCAATGATCTTATTGTTCAGAGGCCAGACTTTGAACACCCGAGCGAGAAATCTGATGGCCACAGCAGTCTCTGTAGAAACTTGCAGAATATGTCCTCGTGAATACATGAAATTCAGCATTGCTGGGAATGCATCTGCTGCGGCGTGGTCGAGAGCCACTGTAGTGTTCCCTTTTGAACTGAGAATGGAATCTCTAGAAAGAAAAATATCGGAGAAGAAAAGACTCTTGTATCGACCAACTGCGATGACATGCTTGTGAACGTCGTAGACATCGATAGTGCCATAATTTGCATGTTTCACGCGAATGCACCAGTCACTGTAGCTGGAAATTGAATCCATCCTCCAGGAATCAATGGGGCTCTCACTATCCAAGGCTATGTCATCGTATCCCTTGAGATCATTGTATATACTACCCAATGAAAACACACTGGGAATACTGGAATCATCTTCGCTTAGAGCTGTAGAAGCTGTCTTTACCAGCGAAGAAACCTTTCCAGTCTCAACCTTTTCTAGGAAATTGACCGTGAATGTGGATGGCAAGTTGCGCAGCAAGGCAAAAAACCTTTGGCGATCATTCTCACTTGTTATCTTCCAATAGCTCGCCATGGCGTATGCACAACGTTCTTGGAGTCGTTCGAACGTGGTAGGGGAACCATAAGAAAAGCAAATCTCCAGTAGAGGTAAAGCTGCTGTGCGATCAATTGTTGGTAAGACACTTGTCGAAGTCAGTTTTGCAAACGTTGCCTCGCTCATTTCATGCATGTGCAGCGATGCATACTCTTTCACAAGGATACTCAGGTATGGGCTTGTCTTCGCTCTATCAATTAGAGGGCAAGAAATTGTGCCCAAAAAAAGGTCCGGATCCATCAAAATCCATAGTGGGTCCTGCACGCTGATGTGCTCAACATATGTAGCACATTTGGTTTGAAAAAGCTTTCTCAATTTGCAGTCTTTGTGAGCGCAAATTTCATTGAAATAAGCAGTCAGATTCGAAATCTGCATGTCCTCATGGATAAACCTCGTCGTGATGAAAAGAAGGGAATCAATTTCGAATTTTTCGCTGATGTTCCTATATGCAACAGCATTTGATGTTGTCAGCAGAAGCTCATACTCCTGACAATACAGGAAGTCAAGGATGCAAGGGAAAACCTCGGCCCCTTTCGCGTCGAGGAAAAAATGAGCCGACGACTGAACAGTAGACTGAAACAGCCTGTGCAAGTGGTTGGACCTACGAGGTCCACAAGCCAATATATGCTTGTGAACATGATACGTGCTTATATCTCCATTATCCTTGCTTCGAATTTGGA
The DNA here is from genome assembly GCA_019693525.1 of Cylindrotheca fusiformis. Taxonomy (NCBI): domain Eukaryota; phylum Bacillariophyta; class Bacillariophyceae; order Bacillariales; family Bacillariaceae; genus Cylindrotheca; species Cylindrotheca fusiformis. The sequence goes on along the minus strand of JAAMXS010000625.1, from coordinate 12,398 downwards.
TGATGAAGTCGGAAAGACTCTCTAAAGGGTCCATTCTCCAAATTGGTAGCTCTGAAGCTACATCACCAGCCTGCCTGGCAGCCCTGGATTCGAAATTGTTGGCTTTGCTGTATGTAACTGATAGATCAATGGAATCTTCTCCATCCGGAGTGGCAAGTGCTCTTGACGACTTTCGAAATCTGGGCGTAGATGCAAGCACCTTGAAGGCAAGAGGGCTGGATTGATGCTGTGGAGTTTGCGTATGGCTCACTGAATAATCAATTTGGTCATTGGGTACAAAATCAGTCAAGGAGGACGTAGTTATATTGCGTCTTGGCTGATCCTTCGTCTCGCCTGTCTCCTCTACGTTCCTGCTGTGCATTTCCCTACTGGTACCGTGATCTGCGTCGTGTTTGTCGTTGTCCGGATTCATTTGACCACTAGACAATAGAAATCGGTGGTCATCAATGTTCCCATCACCAATAGAGCAGGATGATCTTTCTGATATACTATCGGGGCAGGCAAGGCTTCTCAAAACACTTGTAGAATCGTCTCTACTCTCTTGTTCTGCCAGTCCAACGTTCATATGTACATCATCCCCGCCTTGACGGAGATATTCCATAGAAGTTACCATGGCTATTTTGTCTTGCATTTTCAGAGAGGTTTGAGGCTTACATGCACCTATAATATACTCGCTCTGTCCGACATATACTCCTTTTAGTTTCATACTCATATCTTTCCTTGATCCTTCATTACATGCCGGTTTGGCAGCAACAATCGGATTTTTGAGATAAATCCCGATTTGAGAAATGTGGCATTCGCCTTCGTCCAAGGATGGGGCAGAATGAAGGGAGCATGTTGGTTCCAACACTGGAACCTCCGCTGGGCTTGTCGCTGCATTGGCTGCTGGGCGGAACTGCGCAGTCGGCGGCGTTTGGCTCATAATCTCCCGTTCGCGAAGCCACTTCTTCAAGTACTGCAGACGCTCTTGAGTTCGGCGTCGCAAATCATCAGGACTTTCAGTGCTGGTACTTGGCATTGTTTCGTTTTGGGCTTGTTTTGGTTCTGACGCTTCTGTCGATTCTGGAGGGAAGGACAAAAAAGGACGCTTAGTACGAACCACTGGCCTGCTCCCGCCATTTTCATCTATATCTTCTCTTCCTCTCATGGAAGCCAACGGCAGAGGAGGGATGCCTTCATCATCTCCAAACATTCCCTTGTTGTCCGGTGGTGGACTGTCTCTTACAGGAGTGGTTGTAGAATCATCTTCGGACGAGAGTTGTAGCATAGGCTGTGCACTATTTACTTTCGAGTCAATGGCTTCGCGGTCAACCTCAAATACTGGCGATGCTGATCGTTTTTTTTTTACCGTCGAAGCAGTTGCAAATCTTAATCTTGAATTTGCGAGTTCATCACTAACCGGATAAGAAACACGACCAGTGTTGGAATCCCCAACAACGCCGACTTCTGGGTCTGTCGGAGTACAATTGACATTCCTAGCCCCAGTAGACTCATTGATAGAGTGACTTACCAAAACACTCGTACTTGAAATAATGTCGTCATTTGTAGTGGCTTCGAAAGACAAATTCAGCACCTGTTGCAATTCCTCCGTTCCTTGATTATTCAGTTCTCCCATTGAATTGTCCGTTTCATAGTCCTCTTCGAGAACAGATCGCCTGAGTTCATCTCTATACGATCCATCGTCTTGAGTGAGTCCAATAGTACAGTTTAGTCTGCGATTGTTGTCTGATACTCCGTCCCGTTGCGAGAACTCGCGCTTCCGCTCTAGTCTTTCTCTCCCTTTCCTAATAAAATAATGTCGAGATGACTGGAGCGATTGCTCGGCATTTGAATCCAAGTGAGAATATTGTAGTCCATTCCTAGCAACACGGTTCGGAATATCTTGCTGGATTTTCACGTCCACTAACAGTTCGTTTTCATCCAGTTGGCATCCATCGCTTGCTTCGAAAACCGAGTTTGCGAGACATCTCTCTTGTCTAGTGCCGGGTCTGTGCACCTTCGAATCATTGGCTTCGGAGGGTTTCTTTGGCACGGTTGTTGATTTTCTCATGTTTGCGATCTCTACAGCAGTTGGTGTTTGTTTGTCGGAGGGGGATGTTGTTTCAGCTGGTGACCGTCTGTCTCGGCGATCGACAGGCGTCGCCAACACCCAAGAGGGTCTGTGCACGCCGGGTCAGTACTGTACTTGGTACGTACGTTGTGCATGGTTTTTCGCAAGCTGGCCCGCAATTGCAATCCTGTTGCTTTTTTTGTACTACAGTACTGTACTGTATATAGAGAAAAGCGAATCATCGTTCTTCCACAATTCAAAGCTGTTCAAGAGTAGTCACTTCATGGAACCGGTGAGCTTTCAGGGCTTTCCTCTGGGATACATAGCACAATCTTATTCCTTCATAGTGTACCAGTATGCTAGTAGAAAATGGATAAGACTAGGCTTCGGTCCTGGTATTCGACAATTGCCAACTATCCAACTATTGCGCCTTTCTTTCCGTTGTTTCTCTGATTTGAATAGTTCCACCTTGTTCGGGCAGGTGGTAAATGCCCTGGAGTCTAGAAAAGGATATTGTCCGTCTTCGCTCTATCTGGTGTTGGTCCACACTGATGCAATTCTCAGGTGGGTCAGTACCTAGTCTATAAAAGGATTTTTTCCGTCTTCTGAGCTCTATCTGGTGTTGGTCCATACAGATGCAATTCTCAGGTGGGTCAGTGACTGACACTATGGATAATAGTGTCTCAACTCAACTTCATTGGTTGATTTGCGCTTATCAGCGATTGTGGCGGTAGCAGTCAAGGTTCAAACCATGCGTCCCGGGAAACGATTGTGTCGATGTTGCTTCCAACGATATGAGTCTTATCCAGCCCCTTATATTACATGATTCAAAAGGGGTCGTCTGGCCTATCAATATATGAATATCTTGAAAGCACTACAACACATCTTATACCTCCATATACAAGCGGAAGCCAGATATGGGTACTAGAGGGAAAGACACGTGCAGAGCAACCTCCCTCTTGTAAAAGATATGCCCATAATTCGCTGTATAGTATAATTTCTTTGCGACGGGAATGGGTCACATGAGCTGAATGCAAATAGCAAGACCGCTAAAAGGCCCGACAGAAACCGACACATCAGTTTCTCCCTGGTCATTATAGCGTTTCACTTCGCAACTTGTAACAGGTCAAACGAGTCTAGTACATACGATTAGAAAACGAGTGCTCGGTCTTTCTTTAGCATATAGTGTTGCAAATAGTAGACTGGTTTTTAAACGAAACCAGAAAGTGCTCTTACGAATTCCGATGGTGGGCAGCTCAGCCGTCTCTTCATGGTGTACAAGGGAGAGTTGCAACCTTGCTTTGGTCCCCTAATGAAACAGAGAAAGAGACAATGAATACTTTCTTGTGCACAATGATTCATGTGTGTGCAGGTGCAGAATTATGGATAATCACCTTTTGATTTCTTGTTTATCCATTTCGATTTATCCTAGAGAGTCTGATTTGACTCGTTTCTTTGATGGCTCTGTCATTCGCAACGACGACCCGTTCATCTCTTCCATGCGAGCAGGATCCTCGTCAGGGTGTTCCTTGTAATAGTCAACGAGTTCTGACTATAATTTCACAAGAATCAGTGGACAGAGCAAATGAGAGGACTCCAGTATAAACAGCTTCACAAAACAAACTTAATTTACCTTTGTCAGGAAGCGCCCCCCTGGACCCCGGGGACGCTTCATCGCATGGCGATGCCGTGACTCGTGCATGTATGGCTTTTTATCGGCTCTTGCTTTCATCTGTGCTTGCCTTCGTTGATAATACTCTTCAAGTTTTGCTCGTGCTTCCCTTCGCTTCAGAATTCGACGATATTGTTTTGCGTTGACAAACGTGGGTCTAGGAGCTGACGAAGTGGGTGTCGCATTTGTATTTTCAGCTGCTGCAGCAGCAACTACGGAATTCGCAGCACCCATTGCAGCGAAAGCAGCAGCATACATTTGAGAAGCCGCTGCTGCCTGAGGGTGATTCATCCATAAATTAGAAGCTGTCTGATTCGCCAAACCGGAATTGATAGTTTGGGGTGCAGCTGCAACGTTTGCATGGGCATTGTGGGGATGTGTGTGTTGACCAACAGCTGGTGCTCCTGATGGTGGCTGGTGAGGTTGCGGAACATGATGCAAGTGCTGCGTAGTTTGAGCTACATGGCTCATCTGGTGCTGCTGTTGCTGCTGCGAGGGTTGCTGAGATTGAGGATTCGCTGTCGTGATCATTGCTGGAAGCGATCGATGGTTGCTCCCCCTGTTCGTGCAGAAGTGTAGAGACTGATGCAGAGCTTTGGATGCTCTCTGTTTCCTTGCTACTAAAACTAGGTTCTCTCGCTCAGATTGAGCGCACAGCGATTTTGAAAAATGAAATGATTTGACTAGAGACAGAAAGCATCTATATATGTCGATACCAGTGACAATCTCCCTGGACTTGGACGAGAGGAGAGGCTGTTGCTCGAAAACTTGACTTGGTTGCACCTGATGAGAGACATCAGGTTTGTGACATCAACCATTCATACTATGGCTCGTAATACGCTACGTACAGTTTGGTACGTACGTCACCATCATCGGTCTGTGTTTTGTTCAACAACTCTGTCTGGACCCTAGTATGTTTGCTATGCATGTTTGCAATGTATGGATTTTGTTTGCAATGTATGGATTTTGTTTTCAAAATGGACAAAACTTCAACCAATCAAAACTGCCAGACTGGTTTGAATTGACTTACGTGTTCGAAAAAACTGTGCCTGGGTCGAACTGGTCAAACGATGGACCTTGACATACACACTGTATTATCTACTAGTCGAGGTACTAAAACTTGACACAAGACTTGACAACTAGATGACAATGATAAGAGAAGACCCGAATCTGTGGGGAAGTGTAGTGGAAGAGAAACTAGAGCTACATGAAGGAGCTTATAGAGGCCTCAAAAAAACCCAGCACCAGCATTGAACTGACGAAAAGACACAGGCCGATCGACTAGTAGATTTAAAATACTACTATAGGCGTGAGGCGTGACACTCTATCGTCATCGAACGCAACAGAAATTTGAGGAAATGAAAAAGAGAAAACAAGAAGAGAATACCGCGGCAAACGGAATAACGAGGATTCGTGTCGAGAATCAGCAACTTGGAACAATTGTTCTAAGTTCAACTTCAATTTAGAACAAATTGTTCTATGTTGAAGATCCCCTAAATGTAGTGCCGAAATAAAAAGGCGCCGTTAAATCGCAAAACCTCGTATTGCGTGCACGGTTTTTTAATAAATCGCAACACCTACTGTAATTGGTAGCGTCAGAGAACTCTCTTTTTCCGTTGGCAGGGTTTTTTGTACGCTATCTAACGTAAACCGAACGTCAAATAACGTCTAATGACCGCATCTTCTGTCATGGTCAGCCAACCATGGACAGGTCTGGCAGCCAACCGTTTATTTTTTGACTAGTTTCGATTCGCCCTGTTCACCAAGAAGACACGATTCGAAACTAGATGAGTCTCCACACTGTTTTATACACTTTCGCTCGTGACGTCAGCGAGTGAGTGGCGAGCAGTACAGATTAGCGACGGACGCACCATAGCCACAAGTGCACGTATCTTTATCCTATATGAATGAACCGTCTAGACCAGTTCCTGTCCTACTCCAGATATCTGTAGCCCTAGACGTCGGGCGTACACGTGCTTTAAACACCACAAACCAAGGCTTCCTGTGCGATTTAGAAAAAGTACATATCTCATTCCGTGATGTGGTATTTTTTCCTGCTTATGCAACCTTACAAGCTACTTTCCGTTGGCGACGTTCCGGCAGACCATCTCTGCCAGAAAGTTGAAAGACTCCCCATCCATGTTCTGTGCAACGGCTGAAAATCGGACAAGCAGGGCTCTCTTGCACGCCTCAGCTGCGAGGACCACTACCGGCTGTGGCTGCGTATTGGAACTTGCTCGGTTGGGCTCTCCAATTTCGCATTCGTTGTTTGTGCTGGACTGTTGGGTAACTGGAATCGGAATCTGTGATTTGGCAAGTCTTTGTTTGTACTCCTCTTTAAAAGTAGAACAATTCGCGAAAATCCATTAGCAAGGATCATGGACAGCACAAGGGGTAATAATTGATAGCATACCTTCTGTACAGTCACCAAACTCATTTAGGGTATAGAACTTTCCATGTTCTAAATCATGCTGGAACTGGATGACGAAGTTCTTCTTGAACTGCGGATAACGAGTCAAATCAAATGACTTTCCATGACGGGCGAGCCAGCGGCCGTATTCGTTTCGAATTACTGTGTCATCCAAACCTAAGGAAGTCATAAGAGCAGTTGATTCTGCGTCAACGCACGGAAAATCGATTGTTCGCGGCGATGATCCGACGCGAGATGCATCCAGCTCATCGAGATAGGAAAGCCTGAGATGTCGTTCTAGTCCAAAGGGCCGGTCGGCCTGGATGACGAACCCAGAGGTACATCCCAAGAAGGCGCAAAGAAAAATACGATTCATGTTGAGAAGTTGGCTTTCTGCTTTTGAACTCAAATTTTTTGTGAACAAAGATACAGTACCAGATCGCAGCAGCAAATTCAAAATGCCACGCGAGCCGTGCAAGGCGTTGGCGCAATGTGGAGGATGCACATGGAAGTATGGCGGAACTGTGCTACTAACTACTATGTATGCTCTACTTTGACGCCACCGTACATTTTTTCAAACGGTTTTTCAGCGAGAGGTATTCTTCTTGCGACAATCGGAATATCGATGGGCAGACCAAAATCGGCTTCGAAAGTCGGCCCAAGAGTTGCTGAAATTCTGGAAACAGTGCCAGGGGTACTTCCCTGCTGGGGAGGAATCGACAAGGAGGGCACTGACGATAATGTTTGTTGTAGATAGTGCTGTGGTTGGCAACTTTCCAGTGCTTCAGTGAAGCGATATGCTTGCACTGAGAGATTCTTCTATCAGCTAGCTGGCCATCATCATTCTGAATCTACTGCATCTCAACTGCCCAAGAAGCTTCCCGCTTTTCATTGATTACTCTCACTGATACTTTGTGCCAGTCATTCCTCTGGATGTACCCCTCCTGATTCGGTGGTGGTGGTGTACTGGGTTGACCCAACACCACTTTCTTTGCAAAAGCAGTGCCAGCAATCAACGAAATCATGGCAACAAAATCGTTGATCTTTTTTAAATAGTATTGACAACATCATTGCTCTACTGCGAGCACCCTGTCCCGACGAGCCTCCTGCAACCTCTTGTTCTGATACTCGAGTAGCACTGTCCATCTACTGCGAATGGATTTGAAACAGAGTGGATCACAGTCATTGCAAGATCATGCAAACAAAAACAACTTGACAATCTGCCAGCACTATCCTATCCCTACCACATTGCCAAGTGATGACATTAACTGTGGTCCAGCCAGGTGTGAGCTTCACCACTTTTCAAAAGCAGTGCTGGCAATCAAGGTGGCCTGAAACAGTCCATGAAAGGAGTGAGCTCCGACTGCTGCCTGCCTCTTGCTCAGCCCTTCATGCCTGTGTGTCGCAAAGACTCTTTCATGAGTACCCCTCGCAGAAATCGACTACGACGATTCCCGCGTGTTTCGGTTGACCTCTCCGACCATGACTAGCTAGAAACATCAGACCCAAATCTGCAAACCAGAACAGCAGGTCTGCGTAGAAACACTCTTAAAGCAGAGAGAAGATATATACAATGCTGCATGCAAAATCTCTGAGCACTATCTCGCGTGAAACAAGCTGTCTCGCTGGTGAATCCAATCATTCAGTTTGTAGTATGGGCAGTTGTTGTGGCGATTAACACGCTCGGTCCTCTGTAAACCCGAATCAACATGTCACACAAGGCAACGACACCAATTGTTAGTGGATCCTGCAATAATTGCTCACTGTATTGACAACTACATGCTTCTGCATCGTTCTGTAATCAAGCTACCTTTCACTATAAGTGCTTTTGTACTGGTATTAACGCACTTTTGATCGCACTACAGTTGTTGTAATTTTATTATGAAAAGAGAATCAGAATTTCTTCTTTGCTCAGTGCTTTGATACAACAATATCGTTCGTTTTTAGCTGGGTATTGTGATTTTGCTTTGTTGTCCTCTCACATTTAGGGCTTTGGGTGTCAGCTATATGCTGTTACATCAATTTTTCGGAAGAAGCTCACGAAGTTCCAAAACCATCAACACAAGGTCCGCAATAGTCATTCTCATAAAAACGAAGCAGTTCCGAATCAGCTTCAGGAATACAGTATGTTTTGTATCCATGAAGTGTCGAGTAGTGACAAACATGAACCATTTCATCACCTTCTCCTTCACATGGAAAGTCTTGCGACTCGCAATATGGACCAGCTTCCATTGCTTTGTCAACCATGGTATGCTGAGATGGTTCTGTGGTCTGTTGGGAAGCTTCTTCGTTCACAAGACGCCTATCCGAGCCATCACTTGCTACAGTGCTGCACATATCTTGTTGTCTGCACGGTACAACAATTGTATGTTCACAGTCAGCACCTTCTCGTCTGACTGTAACTGTTACTTCACTAACACCATTCGTGCATTTGGACTGCAAAACTTGCTCTGCAGCATCTTCACTGCTGTAGAGTGTGCGGGTCATCTCTCCCAGAACTGCAGGATATCCTGGATACTTTATCATCAAAGAATCTACTCCGGCGGAGAAAACACCCTTGATGTTAGCATACTCGGCTTCGACAAAAGACGGTGATTCAAGTGTGGGAGTGGTGGTATCACAGCCTGACACCCTAACGGGTCCTTCATAACAGCCACCCAGTCCATCATTCATTGTCGGTCCAGATGTCGGACCTGAAGTAGGGGCATGTGTCGGGGCTGAGGTTGGACCAGAAGTGGGCGAGTATGTTGGGCTTCCTGTTGGGCCAGAAGTAGGACCATCGGATGGGGGAAAGGTTGGAAAACTAGAGGGACCAGATGTCGGACTTTCAGTTGGGTTTGATGTTGGACCAGAGGTTGGCGAGGTGGTTGGATTACTGGAAGGTTCAGGAGTTGGGCTCTCTGTCGGATTGATAGTTGGATTCGAGGTTGGTCCTGGCGTTGGATCCGACGTAGGGCTATCTGTCGGTTTGACGGTAGGGTGAGAAGTCGGGCCTAATGTTGGCACACGAGTAGGCCCGAGAGTCGGTTGTGATGTAGGATCTGACGTTGGATCGTCAGTAGGATAAATAGTAGGCTTGTTTGTAGGATCAGAAGTTGGTGTAGGGGTCTGGCCAGCTGTTGGACCAGACGTAGGTTCAGATGTTGGAGCCGAAGTTGGGGCGGAAGTCGGGCCAGAAGTGGGAGAGAATGTAGGGCTCGAAGTAGGACCTGAGGTCGGGACTAATGTCGGTCCAGATGTAGGACCACTGGAGGGATGACCCGTAGGTTCAGCAGTTGGACTTGCGGTTGGCTTTGATGTTGGACTCGACGTTGGTTCAGCGGATGGAGTATGTGTGGGTCCTCCCGATGGTCCTCCAGTTGGTGTAATTGTGGGTCTATTTGTCGGACCACCTGATGGACCAGAAGTAGGACGATTTGTGGAACCGTTGGTGGGAGCGGAACTCGGACTAGATGTAGGCCTTTCAGTCGAAACGCTCGTGGGACCAGACGTTGGTCCAACAGTCGGACTAGAAGTTGGCCCGAAAGTCGGACTGGATGATGGTCCGAAGGTTGGAGAGAATGTTGGACTTGCCGTCGGACCAGACGTCGGACCGAATGTCGGTGCAAAAGTGGGACTAAGTGAAGGGGCGAACGTCGGTCCTGCCGTTGGACCATCAGTTGGAACGGACGTAGGAGCGGAAGTTGGGTCAGAGGTAGGACCGGATGTGGGCTCTCCCGTAGGTCCGGAAGTCGGAACGGAAGTAGGCACAGATGTTGGGCCGGAAGTAGGATCAGAAGTAGGACCAGATGTAGGTCCCAAGGTAGGTGCTGATGTGGGTGATGAAGTAGGTCCAGTGGATGGACCAGACGTAGGACTAAATGTCGGACCTGACGTTGGTCCTAGTGTTGGCTCAGAGGTAGGTCTGTTGGTTGGACTTGACGTAGGTCCTAATGTGGGTTCTGATGTGGGACCGAAGGTGGGGGCTGAGGTCGGACTAGACGTCGGTTGCGGGGTCGGACCACCTGTGGGACCTCCAGTAGGCATAGCCGTTGGGCCCCCAGTGGGACCACCTGTAGGAGCAAACGTCGGTCCCAATGTTGGGCCTGAAGATGGGCCGGTAGTTGGTACCAACGTCGGTCCTGACGTTGGGGCAAACGAGGGGGATGATGTGGGTCCAGATGTTGGACCAGAAGTGGGTCCAAGCGTAGGTCCGGACGTTGGACCGGAGGTAGGACCTGATGTAGGCCCAGACGTTGGAACGCTGGTTGGACCAGATGACGGACCGTTTGTAGGTTCAAGAGTGGGACCGCTCGTTGGGTCAATCGTTGGGCTGGCAGTCGGTGCAGAAGTAGGACTGGACGTGGGGCCGGAAGTAGGAACTGATGTAGGGCCGGGTGTCGGGCCAGAAGACGGTCTGCTAGTGGGGCCAGAAGTAGGGCCAGGCGTTGGCGTCAAAGTAGGGCCACTGGTAGGATGAGACGAAGGTCCTAGTGTGGGACCCGAAGTAGGACCTGGAGAAGGTTGAGATGTTGGTCCAGCGGTAGGACCCGACGTTGGGTCAGAGGTTGGTCCAGAAGTAGGACCCGATGTTGGACCCGAGGTAGGTCCAGATGTTGGACCAGTAGTGGGACCGGAAGTCGGTCCTGAGGTAGGCCCTGTTGTGGGACCAGACGTTGGTTCTGAGGTAGGACCACCTGTGGGGCCTCCAGTAGGAGCAGAAGTGGGACCGCCTGTGGGACCACCAGTGGGAATAGACGTCGGTCCCAATGTTGGTCCTGAAGATGGGCCAGAAGTTGGTGCCGACGAGGGTCCTGAAGTTGGTGAAAACGAGGGAGATGGTGTAGGTCCAGAGGTTGGATCAGAAGTGGGTCCAAGCGTAGGCCCAAATGTTGGAACTGATGTAGGCACAGACGTAGGAACGCCGGTTGGATCAGATGTTGGACCGATCGAAGGTTCAGAAGTAGGACCGCTTGTTGGTTCAATCGTTGGTCCCATTGTTGGGCCGGTAGTTGGTGCAGAAGTAGGAAATGATGTAGGACCGGGTGTGGGGCCAGAAGATGGTCCGCTTGTGGGGCCAGAAGTTGGGCCTTGCGTAGGTCCGGACGTTGGGCCCAAAGTAGGGCCACTGCTGGGCCCAGATGTAGGTCCAAGTGTCGGACCAGAAGAGGGACCTGAAGAAGGTCCAGATGTCGGCCCAGTGGTAGGAACCGAAGTTGGGTCAGAAGTTGGTCCAGAAGTAGGACCCGATGTTGGACCTGAGGTAGGTCCAGATGTTGGACCAGTAGTGGGATTGGAAGTCGGTCCAGAGGTGGGACCAGCAGTTGGTTCCGATGTTGGCACCGAGGTAGGACCAGATGTGGGTGCTGAAGTTGGGCTAGAGGTGGGTCCTGAGGTTGGACCACCTGTCGGACCACCGGTAGGACCAGGGGTAGGACCAACAGTGGGCCCACCGGTTGGGGCAGAAGTTGGACGTGATGTGGGTCCAGATGTTGGTCCCGATGTGGGTGCAGACGTAGGTCCCGATGTAGGTCCGGAAGTGGGTCCTGACGTGGGATCCGAAGATGGTCCGGAAGTTGGTCCTGACGTAGGACCTGATGTTGGCCCGGAAGTTGGTCCTGTTGTTGGTCCGGACGTCGGACCCGATGTTGGTCCCGACGTCGGACCCGATGTAGGTCCGGAAGTTGGTCCTGAGGTTGGTCCAGATGTAGGCCCCGTTGTAGGTCCAGAAGTAGGACCAAACGTAGGTCCAGATGTCGGACCAGATGTAGGTCCAAACGTAGGGCCTGATGTGGGACCCGATGTAGGTCCAGAAGTGGGACCGGAAGTAGGACCTGACGTAGGCTCACTTGTAGGACCAGTTGTTGGGCCTGAAGTAGGGCCAGACGTAGGACCTGACGTTGGTCCAGAAGTAGGTCCCGACGTAGGACCAGAAGTAGGACCGCTGGTGGGTCCAAAAGTGGGGTCTGATGTAGGACCCGACGTTGGCGCCGATGTAGGGCCACTGGTGGGCCCAGACGTGGGTCGTGAAGTAGGTCCAGAAGTAGGACCCGATGTTGGACCTGAGGTAGGTCCAGATGTTGGACCAGTAGTGGGATTGGAAGTCGGTCCATAGGTGGGACCAGCAGTTGGTTCCGATGTTGGCACCGAGGTAGGACCAGATGTGGGTGCTGAAGTTGGACTAGAGGTGGGTCCTGAGGTTGGACCACCTGTCGGACCACCGGTAGGACCAGCGGTGGGACCAACAGTGGGCCCACCGGTTGGGGCGGAAGTTGGACGTGATGTGG
>JAAMXS010000623.1:0-25951 GCA_019693525.1 Cylindrotheca fusiformis | reverse complement strand
TCTCAACTACACATAGATTGTTGAGAACGCAACTTTAGCTGCAAGTAGTTTTAATTCACCCGCCCACCTCTCCCTCTGACGGGATTCGATCAGTCACATCGATCGAATCCTCTCTTGGGGACCTGACGGTGCGGCTTCTAGTAACCGCTCAGTTATCCCCCAAACTACAGTTCTCCAGCCCCACAATCCACCAATGAACGACAGGTGCAGAGCAGGCGACTGGCGTAAGCGACTTCAGTCGCAAACCTTTATGGTCATGTTTTACGTCATGCTTTTCTTACTATGAGTTCGTACGGTTGGTACGGAATGCTGCCCTATATTTCTGACGTTTTCTTCTTGTTCTTTTGACGCCACGCAAGGAACATCAACATCTTGGTGTCATAATTCTCTTTGGAAAGACTTTCTTGTCTTGGCTCAATTGTTGCACATTCCATTCTCCCTCACTTTCAGCTAATCCTAGTCCCTACTATCCATCATGGTTGCTGAAATGTCATATGCAACGGTCTCGAATGTGATTGAAACATGGGAGCTGATCAGAAGAATCCCAAATTATGAAGAAATTGTGGGAACCAGACTCTTTCAAAGGTAAGATCTGCCTTCTAGGACAGCTGCAACATCTCTGTTCCAGCATATGACTCATGTGCAATCCCTTTTTCACTTCTTAGATTCTTCAACCTGGAACCTGGAGCAAAAATCATTTTCGGTTTTCCTGAGGATATGGATCCAAATTCAAGCGAAGTAATGAAGAGCACGAGATTCGTAAAGCATGCGAAGTATTTTATCCAGATGATCGACAAAGCGCTGAATATGCTCGGACCCGAAGAAGACATGCTGACTGAAATTCTGATGGAACTAGGACAGAAGCACGTCAGATACGGTGTCAGGGCTGAGTACTTTCCAGCTATGGGTCGAGCTCTGATTGACGCTGTGGCAAGCAATCTTGATGAAGACAAATTCGATCAGGGGGTAAAGTCAGATTGGGTTGAGGTATACGGTGCACTTTCGTACGATATGATTAGAGGCCAACGTACTCTCGCATCTTAAACAAGAAGATTTGTGACCGTTTCGAAACTTTATTTCTGTCAATACAATGTGACGCTTGGACATATCACTTCAGAACTAGAATAATAAACTGCAGATTTGAGCTGCCTGCTTATATAATGTCTTGATGTATCACCTCCTGCCGATATCAATCGAACTTTCAATTTCGACTGATATATCAATGTTGAGTTTTCAAGTTAGGCAGTTGCACCAGTACCCCTACAGCCTGAGTCCCTTCTCCTTGTCGAGATGTTGGTTGTGGAAGGCGTAGTGTGCTGTCGACACATTTCGGCACTTCCTATTTTTGCAGATTGGAGAACAGGCCATCAAATCCGTTGCATTGCATCATCGTGGAACAGAATCTTAGCAGTCCCCTTATGCATCAAAGACGTCAACTTGCAACGATTTTCGGTTTTCGTAGGAAACCCAGCAATTGCCGCATTCGGAAGAGCATCCCAAGTTCACACAATTGAAGGTACATCCTAACACGCTGGGATCAGCCAGAGCTAGGGAAATGAATTTCTCAGGATCCTGATACTGTTTTGGTGCCACTGACAAAGCCTTTTCATAATTTGATGCTGGGTCCGAAAGATACACTTCCGGGTAGTCACGTATAGCTCTTGAAAGCTGCTCGCTGGAGAGGGATAGAGGACTCCCAAGCGACCAGGTGAGTGCAGTTTCCAGCTTTGCCTTGTCGGGAATGTAGGTTTTCATGTATTTTTTGGCGAATTTGCTTGTCACCTTGATCCAAGCTTTCCAACCGTTTGCCTTTGCCAGCGCAAGTTCAGATAGTTCTGGAGAGAGGCCGCTCTTGGTCGACACGAGGTCGACGCATTCATCCCATATTGCAATTGCTGTATCGTCCTCAGATTCTTGTATTGCTTCTCGAATGGAAGGTAGGAGTTCCAGATCTGCCTCGGTCTTTATATCCGCATACAACCTACTTGAATGAGAGGATTGATGACGCTGCAAAGGAGGTTCCTGTGGTATCCTATTACTACCCCGCTTTACCGAAACGGGAAATGAATAACTGGTTTGGGGAATAAAGCAATAAAGGATAGGAGAGAATACCATGTTGACCGATTATGCGGATATGTTTTGTTTTCATGGGCATGTCTTGCGATCGTCCACTGTTTCTTGTTTCACAGGTTGTTGCATTTTTGCATACGTCATCGAGTGTCGCTTCACCACATGTGTCGTTGCTAAGTATTAGTGTCGCAACGACAAGTGCTGGACATCCATTGGCGACGTGCCTTTGCTACAATTGCCAAATACTCTCTTCTAAACAACATTTCTTCTTCCTATTGGTGCATCTTTTTTCATTTTGTATGAATATATAGTTGCAAAACGGCACCGTCGCCTTTATGACTCACCATCAACCTGAATGATGGAGTATTTTCCGATCATCTTTTCAACAACTTCTTCCCCTTTGTTAGCCCATTCCCGACGATTCTCCAGTGCGTAATTTAGGTACTCGTCACTTGAGACGCCGAAGACGCCACACTCTTTCAACTTCTTCGCCAACGGAATGACGTAGTTGTCAAAGAACCCCAGTTCCCCTTTATACCAATTCTCACTCGGGTCTTTACCCATGCGCCCGTTCTGGTAGGCAACAGTCATTTCAGCAAATAATCGCTCGTTCCATTTTTGATAAATGTGCCAGTGTTGCATTGTATGTGCAACATCTGACGCTTGAATCAAGTGCTCAATGACAATTGTGGCCTTTCGATTGACGTCATCTTCTTCGTCTTCCTGCCGAGTGATGTTGGCAAATGCCTTGTCCCAACGAACCTTGCGAATGGTCTGGAGCTCCTTATCGAAGATATCCGTAGCAAGTACAGTGTTCACCAAGAGCTGACGGAAGCGCTTCAGCTCGTCAGGATTTCCATAGATACATGATCGAAGAGAAGCAAAACGCGACTCCATCAGACGGTCCCAGGCGAGCACAATCGAGTTTTGCTCGGCGACACTCTTGTTCTTGAATACGGCTGCAATCTTTGCCTTCTCCTGAATCAACTGGAAATTGGAGACACCACTATGGTCGGCATCATGAATCAACGCGGACAGAACCACAGCAAACTGAGTTAGCGGGTCTGAAGTAATACCGTACGTGTGATCGTGCAGGTTTGACGCAAGACGTCCTTCCATGGTAGTAGCATGGAGAACTTCATCAGGTGCAACAATGCGGGACAAAAGCTTGCTGACGGACATCATCACATGACTTGCATGTTCGAAGTTATGGAAGTGATTTCCTCTGTGCATGGCTGCAATGGAAGAAACATAAAGACGGAGCTGACTCTCGACCTCCTTTGGAATCTCGATCTTGCTTGTGTCCTGTTGATATTTGACATCGTTGTGGTAGCCAGGTAGCCGGATGATCTCAACAACTTCATCCAAGACATATGTATCACAGCCAATATTCATCTCTGTTTTCATCATCTGGGGATGGGTAATGTCCAGCTGTTCTGTTTGGGTCTCCTCTCGCTTGATGATAATTTGCTTTAGAAGGCGCTTCAGCACATCAACGTTCCAGTCTACAAGGCGCTTGATTTTTGGTGGAAGCGAAGATTCTGGGTCAAGAACATTCATCGCTGTCTTCGCAAGCCGCGGCTGCATCGCATTTACAACGGGAAGAGCAGACATCCCCTTTGTATCTACAGAGCTGTTTCCAGCTTCCATATCTTTTTCAGAAAGTAGCCAATACGTCTGAATCTCTCCCTTTCCTTTGGCAACGACAGTATCGTTGCGACGGACGATCCATTTACTCTTCCCTGCTTGGTTAACCAATTCTGCAGTCTCTTGAGAAAGGTGTATCATGTCGCGTCGGCCAGTTGTTTCAATCCTAGCCGCAGTGTTGACAGTGTCTCCAAACAACTGGAAACGCGACTTGTCACCCCGGAGAACACCTGCCGTGACGGGTCCACTATGTAGACCAATCCGAATTCCAAGTTCGGCAGTATCAGGTCCGAGAAGAATCTCAAGCTTCTTAACAAGTTCATTGAACTGTATTTGGCACTCTCTCGCAAATTGACACATGATCACGGCATGGTCTTTGACTGGTTCTGGCAATCCGGTGACAGCGACGTAGCAATCGCCCACAGTTTCGACCTTGAAGACTCTTTGCTTTTTGGCGATGGTATCGAAAGCCTTGTACACCGTTTCAAGAAGCGTGAAAACTTGAGAGGGTTCGCGAACGGAGCTCCAGGCCGTAAAGCCAGAAATGTCCGCGAAGAGAACAGTAGTATTCGGGAACAAATCAGCGATTGGCTTGGACTCTGTGATCTCTTCTGTTAGACCCATTTTCTTCCCCGCAAGGTCTGCTTCCTGCAGGTAGTTTTTAAGGCGCATCTTTTGTGCAACATTGGGATCGAGCGCTTCGTTTTCTGACGGTTCTGACTTGTCCAGATTGGCTTCTTCTTCATCTTGGAACAGACGGTCTTGGAAATCACTGGGGAACAGGGAGTTGACAATGGCTTTGGTCTTCGCGGCACTCTCTGTCGCCTTGCGTTGTCTCTTCACAGCGAGCACATCATAGGCACAGAAACCAAGAGTCGCAAACAGGAACAGCATAGCTACCGCGGATGCTACAATGGCAGGCGTATTCGACTTGATTTTGCTTTCCAACTCTCCAGATGGGTAGATGCGCAGAAAGTAGGTGCTGGCATTGGTTTCCAAGTCAGTTTTCAAAAATGGAGCAACTTTTGCAACGTAGCCATGTTCATCGAACTCAGATTCGTGGTGGTCACCTTCGCCCACAAGCTCGGATCCTTCTTGGTTCATCTTATAAGTGAATGATTGACCAAAGTTATTCTCCAAAACAACAATCATTCCATCCATATTGTGATGAAAGATATCATCCAGAAACGTGTTCCACGAGATGACAGCTACCACAGTTGCCGCAAGTGTACCATCTTCGTACATTGGGTGCAAGACCATGCTCTCAGGGTTCATCGTCTTTTCAGTTTCATCACTTGGAAAACTTATATCTGTCACAATCTGAGTGAAGACGGCCTCTTCGGAAAGGAAAGCAGCATCGTAGGCCTGCTTGAAAGCCGGACTGGACAGTAAGTTAAAGTTGACTAGTCCTGTTTCTTTTGGAGGCTCGGATAGCTGCCAAACAGGCATAAAAGGTCCCACCTCATCATCAGCTGTGACTCCTTCGGGATCTTCTTTGTAGATCTGTCTTCGAATTTCCTGAGGAGTTCCAGGCCACCCGACTTGCTCATAACTTTCTTGAATCCAGCCTTGGTTTTGGATGGAGTAAAGCTCCCACGCCGCCTTTTCGCTTTGGTCAACAAGAGGACAGAAAGCAACCAGGCGAGTTTTGGCCACACTTCGGAATTCCGAAACAACCTTTTCAAAATGAGGGAAGCTCTTCATTGGCCAGGGAGTATCAGTCGCTACAACCGATGCTTCAATGGTTGCTGCAAGGGTATCGATGACTCCAAAAAAGTTCTTTGCCAAGAGTTGAGCGGATTGCTCAATTTCCATGGCATACGTACGAACCTGAATGAAGGACAAGAGGACGAACAATGTTGAGCCTGGGTGAAATGGAAGGAGAGAAATGTGGACAACGTTATGCTCCGGTATCCTACCTGAAGGTCGAAGCTTTCTTGCTGACTTTGTTCACTCAAAACGAAAGTCAAGGTGCCCGCAACACAGCCACAAATAATTAGCATAGCTAGAATACACGTCCTGGAATGTCTCAACATACTCCAGTCGCCATCATTGTCTTCAGCCTGATTCTGGTTATGAACTGATCCTTGAGCGGGAAATTGCCCTTTTTCCAAGATATTATTTTGATTGTGGACTTTCTCCATGGTCGCTTCTTGTCCTGACACCTTGGCTTGTCCGGATGAGTTTCCCGACGATGAGTTATCGGAGTCCGTATTGTTGTTTCTGTCCATGATGGAGATGAGTGTGGCAAAGACTCGAACAAATTCGAAGAGAATTGGTGATTGTATTGTTCTCCGTGTTGGACCCGAAGCGGAAAAATAAGTGTCGTGAAATGCGAGGTCATTATGACCTCGTTGTATATAGGGAACACTCGTCGGGGATTAAAGAGTACGCTATGGGCCAGCAGCACAAAAGGAATTTTTCCGGTCGAAACGGCGGTTCTTGGCTGTTTGTCACTCTGTGCCAATCTACTTACGCACATTTATGATATTTAAGAGTCGTAGTTTCCGGTGAACATAACAAAAGTCTGGCTGGATGTTGGCGCGAGACTGGTCGAAATGGAAAATGCATGGAACATTGACGTCAGCAAGGATAACGCTCTTGTTGGAAGAAAAAGCTCAAGTTTTGAAACATCCCCTGGCCTCTTCTATTGCTTCCACAAAAACAATAAAACAAAGGATCTTGCTGGAAGGTTAAGAGGTAGCGGAAATCTGATTACGGATAACCCAAGGCGATTGAACTATGACCAAAGCCGGCAACCAAGCTAGTAGAGCTGAATCATCCTCCGATACCAATAACACAAAATATGTTTCATTCGATGACGAATGTTTGTCGTCGATTGAGGAGGAAATGAGCCTACAGAAGCAAGCAGAAACTTCTTCTGCTAGGCCTTTTCTCGTGCCCCGAATCATTGCTATTGTCGTCTTTATGTTGTCTGGGGCAAGCGTAGCTGTTGGCATGCAACTTGTTTTAACGAACGAGAACGAATCGCTGCTCGAAAGTCATGTAAGTATAATGAAGTTCGAACTTCGAATTGGACCCATCGTTCCATTCCGTGACAAGCTGTCGCTTATTCCTTTCTTTGCAGTTTGATGATCTGGCTGATGAAATTTCTGACGAGACTGATAAAACATTCGATCATATTCACGGCCTCCTGACAAGTATTAGCACGTCCATATCCTCTGCGTCAATGGAACGCGACGGAACGCAATGGCCTACGTTTTTCCACGAGGGATTCGATGCAGTTGGTAGGGTTTTTCTTGATAGCACAGCTACCCCGCTCGTATCGTGGAGTCCCATTGTAGAAGGTGCAGTTGAAACTAGCAACTGGGAATCTTTTTCTGGTTCTCCGATTCGAACAACGAGCAATTCAGAGCTTTTGATCCCAGTATGGCAAATGAAAAGTGACAGCGTTGATGGTACGGCTATCAACTTCGATTTGCTTTCGCATGAGGTGCTTAAGCCAAGTTTGGATGCAGTGGTTGCATCAAAAGGCTATAGTCTTTCCAACTTTCTGGATTCAGTAGATACATTCGGCACATACCGAACGAATGCTGCTAGTGGGAAGGAACGGGTGCCAGAGAGCGTGCTTGCGGTGCCACTGTTTGATGAGTTGTCGTCGAATAACGCAACCGTCGTCGGGGTTGTGATGGTCGTTATTCCCTGGGACAGGTATTTTAGAGATTTCTTTCACGAGGAGACTGGTGATATCCATATCGTTCTCGACGATGGTAGCTGCGGCAGCGAATACACTTTCTTAGTATCTGGTCCGAAAGTCTCGTTTGTCGGCGAAGGAAATCTGCACAATGCCAAGTACACCTCCTCCGCAAGAACCCGAGAATTTATCACAGGTGCACACACTGTATGCTCATTTTTCTTCACCGTGTATCGTGCCCATGAGCTTTATTTGGACGAATTCGACCCTATATCGAAGATCATTCCGATTATTGGTCTCACCATTGGTTTCACCATTATTTTCATTCTCTATGATGTGCTACTACGAAAGCGGGAAGAAAGAGTTGTAAATGTTGCTGAACGTTCGAATGCTATCGTTGCAGCCCTCTTCCCAGCTGAGTTCCGAGATCGGCTCTTCGGTCGTGGCGAGAAAGACATGGCTTCGGCCAGTGATAGCACAGCTGCACCAGAGTCATCGAAGTTTCGACTCAAATCGTTCTTGGCCAGAGGTATGTTATGTTGCTACTCTTCCCCACGTCGTACAAGCATCCATTTCGTTTTTCATATTCGTATCTTTCCTACAGAGGAGCAAACGGCAAAAGCAAACGAGAACGTCAATGCAGACCTTGCTGCTCCAACCCTTGCTGGAATGGAATCTGCCATGTATGATACCAGACCTATTGCTGATCTGTTTCCGATTGCTACAATCATGTTTGCTGACATTGCAGGCTTTACAGCTTGGAGTTCTGTAAGAGAGCCTTCACAAGTCTTCACATTGCTGGAAACGGTCTACCAATCGTTTGATAATATCGCAAAGAGAAAAAGGGTATTCAAGGTTGAGACTGTCGGTGACTGCTACGTGGCTGTGGCAGGTTTGCCAGAGGCCCGAAAGGATCACGCTTTTACAATGGCCAAATTTGCGCGGGAATGTCTTCTGAAATTCGATGAACTTTCAAAGCAACTGGAAGTTGTGCTGGGGCCAGACACCGGCGATCTTGCAATGAGAGCTGGCTTACACAGTGGTCCTGTAACTGCGGGTGTGCTGCGTGGTGACAAGTCACGATTTCAGCTATTTGGCGACACGGTTAACACCGCAGCTCGAATTGAGTCAACGGGAATGAGGAATCGCGTTCACCTATCTTCAGAAACAGCTGAGTTTTTGATCGCTACTGGCAGATCCGATTGGGTGCAGCGGCGCAGCGACTTGGTTTGCGTGAAAGGAAAGGGAGAAATCCAAACCTATTGGCTTTGCAGTCCTCAGGATGCCGTCAAGGAAGCGAGCAGAAAGAAAAGCATCGCTCCAGCTTCGTCGGCGGCGAGTTGTTCTGATGGTATTGCTCTAGAATCGCTTGAAAAGTCGCTTCCACCAAGAATTTTGAGACTTGTGAAATGGAATGTTGAAATCCTCAAGAAGCTTTTGAAAGGAGTGATTGCAAAGCAACAGGGACGGCCAGCTCACAAGAAATGGAGCAATCAGACAGAGAAGCGAGAACGGGAGCTCTCTAAACAGAAGCAATGTCTGAGGGAAGTGACTGAGATTATTGCTCTACCCCAATATGATCAAAGAGGATACGGCGATCCTAGCAAAGTGCAAGTCCCAATTGAAGCCGAGAACGAGCTGCGACACTTCGTCTGCATGATTGCTTCGATGCACCGAGACAACCACTTTCACAATTTTGAACATGCTAGCCATGTAACTATGTCGGTCAGTAAGCTCCTGTCTCGAATCGTGGCCCCCGAAGAAGTCATCAATGGAAAACACGAGAGTGATCTTGGTATGAGCCTGCACGATCATACCTACGGCATCACGTCCGATCCTCTGACTCAATTCTCTATCGTTCTCGCTGCGTTGATTCATGATGTTGATCACAGCGGGGTTTCTAACTTTCAGCTAATCAAAGAGAACTCCAAAATCGCATCTGTTTTCAAGCAAAAGAGTGTTGCTGAGCAGAACTCCATCGTTCTTGCCTGGGATCAATTGATGTCGCCCAAGTACAGTGCACTGCGCCGCTGCATCTACTCCAATCCGTCGGAACTGGATCGTTTCCGTCAGATCATCGTCAACAATGTCCTAGCGACGGACCTTTTTGACAAGGAACTGCAGAGTTTGCGTAGAAATCGATGGGAAAATGCCTTTCAGAAGAATGCCGATCCAACCAGGCAGACTGCGACTTGGGATGATACCAACCGAAAAGCCACGATCGTAATGGAGCATTTAATTCAAGCTTCTGATGTTTCGCACACGATGCAACATTGGCACATATACCAAAAGTGGAATGAGCGACTTTTTGCTGAGATGAGTGTTGCCTACAAGAACGGGCGGATGGAAGAAGACCCCGCGGAGAACTGGTATCAAGGGGAATTGGGCTTCTTTGACAATTATATCATTCCGTTGGCAAAGAAGTTGAAAGACTGTGGTGTTTTTGGCGTTTCCTGTGACGAATATTTGAACTACGCGCTTGAGAATCGTCGGGAATGGGCGAACAAAGGGGAAGAAGTTGTTGCCAAAATGGTTCAGCAGTGTGAAGGAAGAAACAGCCCCGCTGTCTAGCGGCTTAGTCCGTTAGGCAATTTTCCGGAGAAATGGGCTTTTCCGAATGAGTGCATCCATGTAGAAAAATTGTTAACAATCAGATATAGTCTATGTATTTTGTTTCATGAGGAGAGTGTGCTATCGCACGGCAAAAGTCCTAATCGAGCCAGACATTCCCAGTGCTGGTCCGGACGAGTCCTGACCAGCACTATGGCTTCAATATCTTGTAGAATTTCACGAATTTGATTTGTACGCATGCGTTTCATCGACTTGTTCGATAATGGCTTCAACTTGTTGTAAAACTTCAAGAAGGTGATTCAAGTCAACACGACTTGCCGCCTTGTTCAATGTTCTTCCTAAAAGGACCGTTGTAGAGAGCTGAGTGTCGATCTGCGAGCAGTAATAGACTGGGGCGTGTTTGGAAGAGGGCATTTTTCATTGATTTCTAGCAGGATGATGTGTGCAGGAGAATAAGAGCAAGTTGAGTTTTTGTGATGGTGATAAAAGAAGTAACAGCAGCTGAGCAGTTTCGCGAAGGGTCACACAAAAACAGTGGAACAAGATATTGATATTCCCAAAACACGAATGACTTATGTCAACTTGCAAGAAATACATAACTACTTAGAGCCCAAAAGTAAAGAGGGGGACAAAAATGCATGCGCTATGAGAACTAGGCAAGAATGTGAACAAGAAGCAATTATCGTTTTCATGTGTCGATGGACTTCGGCTTCTCTTTCGAGCTCCGCAACCGCATGAGTGTTTCTGGGAAGGCGTAATGGGCCTTCTTTAAAGGTCATCTGGCGAACCGTCGTAGCAAGCACAAAGGAAGCAAAAAGTCATTTTACAGTTGAGGTGGAAAATATCAATCCCAGTGACCACATTGTTTCGCGCTTCGGTGCTACTAAGCATGCATACCGAGAATTGCATAGCTCGTGAACCTCTTTCCGTCACAAAATTTCTCATATTCTGTTGAACTCTCCTCGTGAAGCGACCATGTCCTGCTTCCAACACTACTTGCTAAGTTTGATGAAGAGTCAAGGAGTCTCACAAGTCCATATTGTTCGCGATGACGCTGGTATGAGGGAACTGTTTCCATCAGACCTGATCACCATCCGATTGAACAGAAAGGCAGCATTCCATCCGTTTGCCGGGGAGGAGAGTCTCTCTTGTTGTCCCGTCCGAAGAACAAGTTCCGCCAGTGACTTTTCATTGGACACTTCGCAAAGAAGCCACGAGGATAGAATACGTCCCCTGTGCTCAGATGGAACTGGTTCCAAATCCTCGACTGGTAGTATTGATTCGTCTTCCCAAGCGCTATCAAGAAGTCTGTTTTTCTTGGAGGCTCAATCATCCCACCACACGATTGTTTCCTCCTTTGTGTCCCCAGAATCGATTAAGAGGAGCGCACAACATACATTGATAGATGGAGGACGGAACCGAAAGTCTAAGACGAATGCCAGCAGTCTGAACAAAGAGAAAAAAATACCAGTGAATGGTATGATACTTCCCTCTTCTTGTACTGTGATGAAGGAACCAGTACGCTATCGCGTTCATGGGGAGACCAGGAACAACTCAGGAAGAAGAGGGCGAAATGGCCAAAGTGAAAACATCATAAAAAGATAAGCAAGAAAAGGTTTTGATTGTAGGGAACCGTACTATTACTATACTAGACAAAAATTAGCTATGCAAAGTCGAAGTGCTTCTTGTATTTTGCGAAACTGATTGAAGATGGCGCGTTTTTGTTACTACTAGAGTAGGTATACCCAAAGCAAAAAAGTTGTCCAAAGTGACCAACAACAGTAACAACAACAGCAGCAGCAGCAAGGCAACAACAGTAGCTGGGTCCTCTTGTAGGAAAAAAACACCCTGTTGTTCCCACAAACAACAAAAGGGCGCCATAATAGCCTACAGAACAAACTACTCTTACCAGTAGCTGATGATACACACGAGACACGTCAGGAACTTGAATCATGTAAATTACTTCTTAGTCGGAAACTCTAAAGCACTTACTACGGAAATCCGCTATTCAGAAGCTCACGTTATATCAAAGGAGTGAGCTTATCTGGCCCTTGAAGTGTACCAATTTATCCCTGATACAATGAATGCGTAGTAGCCCATCAGATTTTTCCCAATACTGTATGCCACAATCTTTCGAACTTACATTGGAACTAGGACCACATCATGTAGTAGTATACCTTTGAGAGCCAGTACTAGGAAAAGTATGGCGCGTGGAACGAACACAAGACAGCCCACAGCGTTACACTCTGCATGCAAAAGACTTGAAGTGGACGATTTGAACAACTTATCGCGGTACTGTATTTTTTGAAAGCAGTTGCACCTACCAGTATACGTGTTCAATAAATTCATCCCCACTAGTATACGCATATAGCATGCAATCTTTTACGGACCAACAAGAACTTACATTCTATTATATAGGAACCATCACCAGAACTCATGTACCTTTTGTGAGAGCCACTACTAGTACTATGCGAAAGTGGACATGGCGCGTGGAAACAAGTCACAACAGTAGATTTTTCCCTAACAGTACTAGTAACTATGAAAGGAAGAAGTGGACAACCTGACCATCTTTCCGGTACAGTACTCCTGTATTGAAAGGAATGAACTACGTGTTGAAGTATTCGGGAGAGCTGTTTCTGTGTGTGTGTATGTGTTTTTGTTTTTGGCACAAAGACGCAACAACTTTTACGCCCCATACTATGAGAAAAGGAATCGTGATGACGGACATGAGGGACTTTTTACGGTGGGATACACAGCTCAGCAGCAGCGCATGCTTCCGCGTCCTTATGTAAATAACAGATTATACTAGGGTCTCTCAAAAATCGCAATAACAGATTATACTAGGGTCTCTCAAAAATCGCAATTTTATGCTTGACCAAGTCGGCTGCTCCATGTAATACAGTTAGTAGTTTTGGAAATGATGCTGATGTTGTTGTTTTTGAGATTAGTATACATATACTAGTCATGACAATCAGCAAGACGAGAGCAAGAAGGAGGAAGGTCATATGAGGTTTTGGTACTACTTACGGTCAGACTCGAAGTTGCATGGGGGGAGTGTACCCTTCCCCCCTTTGCTTTCATGAACAATCGACTCATCAGAGCCATATATGTGTTTCGGTGTTCCTGTGGTCCGGTGACGGCCAGACGATCTACATGCTTAGCTAGATAGTCATGAATTAGTCATATTATTATTCTGCCTGTAAATGAACGTCCTTTACTCGCTAGATGCCTCAAACAATATGTAGGTTGACACATGCATTCATGACGCGTTCGATTTTGTGCGCGAACATCTTGTTCTTGTTGAGGATGATTCGTTCTTGGCCTTTTTTCGCGCGCTTCTTCTCGTTTCTTGACACCTTGTTTTTTTTTCTCTTCTCATCACACATCCATCACCTCATTCTCTATTTTGACCGCCCAACATCATAGTTTTGTGCCCGGGTTTTGTTTTGAATAGACCAAAAAACATGCTACGTTCTCGTCCCTTTGTCAAAAGGGGGTTGGTAGTGGTGGGTCATCCTACACCTCCTCCTCACCGAAACAACATTGTATCTTTGGATCCAATCCATCATTCTCGTTCTTATTGTTATCGTCGTCGTGCCATGAGTACAGCCGCTACTGCTAATGATGATTCTTCTCAACCTAAACAAGAACAGCAGCATTCCTTGTATCCGCATTTATTTGAACCACTTGATTTGGGTCCTGACATTGGCAAATTACCCAATCGAATTTTAATGGGGAGTATGCATACAGGTTTGGAGGGACATTCCATTCCATCTTGGTTGGAACGAATGATTGGTGATTCTGGTCATGATGATCATAATTCATTGGAACGCATGGCAGCATATTTTCAAGCACGAGCCAAAGGTGGTGTCGGTATGATGGTCACGGGTGGAATTGCACCCAATAAGCGAGGATGGGTTGGACCATTTGCATCTCAACTCACCAATGAAAATGAAATGGAACGTCACAGGGTTGTAACGGAGGCTGTCCATTCTGTCGACATTCCCATTTATGGTTCTTTTGAGTCGGTCAAACCGAAAATTTGTTTGCAAATTTTACACACCGGTCGATATGCCTATCATCCATTTCCAATATCGGCAAGTAATACCAAATCACCCATTTCACCATTTCCTGCCAAGGCATTATCCAAAAAAGAAATTCAATCCACCATTCAAGATTTTACCAAGACGGCCGTATTGGCAGCACAGGCGGGATATGATGGTGTGGAAGTTATGGGTAGTGAAGGATATTTACTCAGTCAGTTTCTAAGTCCAAGAACGAATCATCGAACGGATGAATATGGCAATGGTAGCTTTGCCAATCGATCACGATTACCATTGGAAATTGTGAAATCGATTCGTGCGGCAGTCAATCCAAACTTTATCATTGTGTTTCGTATATCACTTTTGGATTTGGTCGATGGTGGTATGACATGGGAAGAAGTATTGGAATTTGCACCCGCCTTGGAACAAGCCGGTGTTACCATTTTAAATACAGGTATCGGTTGGCATGAAGCACGGGTCCCTACCATATCCACCGCTGTACCCCGAGGCGGGTATGCCTTTTGTACGAAAAAACTCAACGAGGCCAATGTCGTATCGATTCCTTTGGTATCCACCAATCGGATCAATGATCCAGCCACAGCCGAATCATTGTTGAAGGATAATGTCAGTGATATGGTCAGTATGGCACGACCCTTATTGGCCGATCCAGACTTTGTCAATAAGGCCATGAACGAACAAGCCAATTTGATCAATACCTGTATTGGTTGTAATCAAGCATGTTTGGATCATGCCTTTCAAGGAAAGACAGCATCGTGTTTGGTTAATCCCAAGGCCTGTCATGAAACCGAATTGGTCACGACATTACTTCCGGAATCGCAACGTCTTTGTATTGGTGTCGTGGGTGCTGGACCGGCAGGTTGTGCCTTTGCCTTGGCAGCTGCGGAAATGGGCCATTCGGTAATCTTGTACGATCAAGCAGATAGGATTGGTGGTCAATTCAACATGGCCAAACGTGTTCCAGGCAAGGAAGAATTTCATGAAACACTTCGATACTTTGAAGAACAAATGAAATTACATTCCGACAAGATTCAAGTCAAGCTCAACACTTCTATTTCCTATGAGGATATAGAACAATCCAAGAAAAATGGTATCGATAAATGGGTAATTGCAACAGGTGTTACACCCCGAGATCCCAAGATTCCAGGACAAGATCATCCCAATGTCTTGTCGTACATTGATGTCCTTCGGGGGAACCAACCAGTCGGCGACAATGTTGCTATTATTGGTGCTGGTGGAATTGGTTTTGATGTGGCCGAATTCCTTCTCTATCACAATGGTACGGATAAGACACACAAGGATGTATCCATTACCGAATTTTGGGAAGAATGGGGAATCGATTCGAAACAATCGACTCGTGGTGGCCTTGTGGAACCGCACCGACCTCATGCCCCAAAACGTAAAATTCATTTATTGCAACGCAAAAAGGGCAAATTAGGTGCCAATCTTGGAAAGACGACTGGTTGGATTCATCGAGCCACGCTCAAGGCAGGGAACGTCAATATGATCAATGGCGTTACGTACGATAGAATCGATGAAGATGGAAACTTGCATTATACCAAGGATGGAAAGTCTAAAATATTGGAAGTGGACAATATTGTTCTTTGTGCTGGTCAAGTAGAACACAAGGAACTTCAAGAAATGGCAGTGGCACGGGAAAAGGAGACGGCCGGCGGCTCTTCAATTCCAAGTGACTATGTCTTTACTATCGGTGGTGCATACCAAGCAGGAGAATTGGATGCAAAGAGAGCTATCGATATGGGAACTAGATTGGCAACATGCATCCATGATGACCATGTCGTTCAAGGCAAGCATGTATTCCAATCTCCACCGTCCAGCGAAGAAAAAATGTTTTCATTGCTTCGAAAATTCATGTAGCTAGCTAGCTAGCTAGTAGTAGTAGTAGAATAGTTGCTGAGGCAAACTGTACAATTATTAGCTACTAGATTATTAAAACTACTATCATTTTTGAATGCAATCCATCCTCCTTTTTACCATAGCATATAGATAGTGTTTGATTGATCTCGCAAAATTGCTGAGTCGTCTGTCGTGGTCCGGTTGTTTCATAAGAACATCAAAGAGACTCCAAAGCGAATACTTTTTTACTTTGGAATGAGTATGTTTTTTGCCACTTGGTTCGGTGGCTATCATCAACGGTACCATGTGGTGTACTTTATTGGAGACAAGGTACGAGAGCATCTGGAGTTGTGGCTTCCAGCATCACTGGCGGAAAGGAATCTGCTAGCTGTTCCCATTCCCTTCATTTGTTTTGAACGTTTATACATCACCACAGTCCGTATAGGGCGGGCTAGGCTTGTCATTGGACAAGCCCGCCTATCGTTCTGGTCCTGCGTCAAGCCTCCTGAAGCGAACAGCATAGTACTGCAGACTTTTCCCGTGTTGTTGTTGTGGACTGTTGCTGTTACAGGCAACAGGATAGGATCGGATACGGCAAGGGACATATTCGTCTTCTTCACCGCAACGGCAATTGACGATGCGAGGAGCACCGTTCTCGAGCATCTTCAGTAGAGAAGGGTATTGACCAAATGACGGTTTCATCATCAACGAATCGTCCGAATGAAAGGAGTCGAAGATCGGCTGACCTATAATGCACTTCTGACTGCTAAAGTTCATATACGCTTCATTGGCGTACACGACTCGAAATGGAAATGAAGTCAAGGTAAGGAGACTATAAAGTGCAAGGGGAAAAAGAAGCAGTGGGGTTAGATCCAACATCATGGAGTGTGGTGTACGATATTGACTTTTTGGTGTCCACCATCATACTTACGTTGGTTCCTGGTTTGTTCTGAGCAAATCAAACGTCGAGTTTCCAGAATTCTCCATCGTGCACAGATTCAGGCCAGAAAATAAGGGATCGAGAGGAGCTCTAGTAGTTTTGCAGACTTTCCTCATTTTGGAGACATTCTGATCTGGGAAATATGTCTCATTGCGTGGTTGCTGGTGTGGGCCACATTGTCTGCTAGCTTCTGATCCAGCTAGCTGCTGGGAGAATCCCAAACTATTCTGGGGAAGCAGATTTGCAGTATTGGGCTGTTGCATTGTTATGGTGCTTGGAACATTCTCCGTCTGGGGTTGGCTATAGGCTTGTTGGCCGTTTGGCCAGGCCTGCTTTTCACCATTGTCATAGGTCCTAGCGTAGTCTGCAGCACAATTCTCTCTCAAACCATGCGCCCCATCAAGCATAGAGTCATCTGGATGAAACAAATTGTCCATCCACGAGCTATCCTTCACGTTTACTCTAGGGGCCGGCAACTTTGGAGTCTCGTCTTTTTTCTCCAAGTCCAGCACGAGGGGAAACTCGACAAACTCTACATTGAAGGGTTCCCCATCAGTTTGATCCATTGGTAGGCCAGTACCATCAGTCAGGCCACTAGTCCGATTCATGTTACTATAGGAACTGAAGAGTGTGATTGACCTATTAGGATGGAACGCTTTTCATTGCCTGTGATCGTCTGGTCCCCATCACTTTTTTGAGCCTCATGATGCGGTTGACGGGACCTTCTTGCAATGGACGATTGTTGACGTGGTACATTCCAACGAAATCTCTGTAGCGGATCCGTAGGAGCGAGTGCGTTCATAGTCCTATTCGTTTAGAACCTGAAATGCCAGCTCGACTAGATTAATCCTGTTTGTCAGTGTACATTGTCAACAATCTCTAAATCTGAACACGTACGTGGCTGGTGACGTGTATCGTACAGAACGAGTATTTTCCTCCAATGATAAGTAGAATCGTGGGAATAACTTTCTGGCTACGTCATCACGAGGAGAAGCCGGGCCTTACGTCACATGACGATTTGGAAAAGCATGTTTTTGTTTAACAGGAATTGTATACTCTTGTTTAACAGTAGGGCATGCTGGATTCTGCTTTGCTTTGACCAAGAGAATCCCAACACATGATAAAAAAAGGCGGCGGATATGTCCTCTTTTTGCGAAACAGCATTTCCAACCAAAACAAGTCTATATTGCCTAACCGACCAACTCATATCTTAACAGGCTTCTTGCTGGAACTGAATCATCGTAAATTGCGTAGACATCAATGCAGTCTGATGGGATCGTGTATGGTTTCCTCTCCTGATCGCATCCGACTTGCTCTTGTTGTTCAATCATGCATGCTGAAAATGGCGACTTTTTCTCTGTTGTTATTGAGCGACGTCCTCCTTGGTCATGCATTCATTCATTCTGCTGGTTCAGAGCTGCGGCTGCTAAGTTCTTCATGTTATTATTGATGGGAACAAGACACGTTCATTTCTCTGTTGTTGAGCGACGTCCTCCTTGGTCATACGTTCATGAATCCTCGAATCATTCTGCTGGTTCAGCACGGCGGCTGGTAAGTCCTTCATGTTATTATTGATGGGAACAAGCCACGTTCATTTTCGCAAGAACGAAGGGGAAAAACGAGCACAATTTTTGAGTTTCCAGGATCACAATCTACTGGATTCTTTGTGCAGTCTATGACATGTCTCAGATCGTGAATCGGACAAGGCAGGCTATATAGATGATGATGATGATGATGGACACAATGAGTCGTTGAACTGGTGCCTGTTCGTTCCAATTGCCAAAAACAAATTTGATCATTTTTTTTTTTAAGCAACCAGGAGACAGAAAGAAGACCACGGAGGTATTCCGACAAGGAGAGCGAAAGAATAGAACTGCTGATACCAATCAAGGAATCATAGTGTACTATTTTCATCAATAGAGAAATAGAACAATCATCATTTGGACTAAGACTTTCTATGGTTCGGATGGATATCAATCATAGAATCAGCGTGCTGTGTGTTTTCAATCATCGTCATTTGGAAGAATACTCTTTTTTATTTGGTTCTAAAATCCTATGATTCCAACAATATAGAGAAGAAGAAAAAACAATATCATGGTTCTTAAAATCCTATTTGTTTTCAACAATCAGCACGAGGCTGCTATACCCCACAATGTAGAAACGCAAATCAAAATCCTTCATGGAAAACTGCATGCATTCTTACATTGGAACAACAAGACGTTGAATTGGATCGGAATTAAAGCAGCAATGATGGGATGATAGTGGGATTCATGTTTGCACTTTTTCTTTTGAATATCCTCCCCGAGAGAGATTCAAATCGAGAGAGAGATAGGAGAAGATCAAGTGGCTTTCCTGTGGGTCGCATTGTACATATCATTACTAGAACTATACTGTTATTGAACTCTCGATTCATGGTGGTTGGTCAACCAAAAAAAAAAAAAACCTGAATAATAGTTAGTAGTAGCCACCATCTGGATAGGAAGGATATAGCTCTACGACCAATGACTGTCGTACACCACTAGTCACAGTGCTAATGTTATGCAAATCTTCTGAATTGAATAATATTGCATCTCCACGGTTCATCTTGTGTGCAACCGGTATTCCATCCTTATAGGTAACAAAGTCTCCACCCGACACTCCATTATTATTATTATTGTTGTCGTTGTCATTTTCGTCATTATCATCCTTTGGATCGGATAGAAGGATACTAATTGTCAAATCGGATCCAGTATCACGATGACCAGGAATTAATAATCCACCACCGGTTGAATAATGATGCAATTCAATACATCGTACTCGTTTCATGGATTGTTCCGATCCTACCCATGCCTCATCCAGGACTGGAAAAACTCCACCATCAGCACCGTCACCGTCGTCCATCCATGATGATGGACGTGATTCCATAGCACCACGAATAATACACCATAATGATGGTAATGCATCTACAAACCAATTCGGTTCCTTATTGTGCATATACAATACGACATGATCTTGTGTCCATGCATAATGATGTGGTACCGAACAAAGCTCGATACCTACATTATTATGATTATCTTTTTCTTCACATTGTTGTTTACTGTGTTTGCCAATTCCACCACGAGGCCAAACACCAAACGCTGAAGCTTTGGTCAGAATTTGATCAATCTGTTCCCCACTCAATAAATTGCGTAAAATCAATGGTTCCTGAATTTGGTCATTTTGATCATCTTTTTGTTCATGATCATGACCATTATTGGATACGAATTCGAGATGTTCTTGAAATGCCAATTCTTGTGCAGCCTTGAGTTTTGGATCCAATTCATTTTGATTACTATCCAGAGCCCAATACGTTGTAGTAGTCGTTGTTGGTGCAGACGAGGTCGAGGTCGTTGTGGTGGTTGTGGTGGTTGTGGTTGTCATTTTGTGGTGTATAGTAGTGCAATAATAGATAAGAGAGTTTTTTGTATAGGATCAGCCCTATCGTTCGTTTTGCAATGCAATGATGATGGGGTTTTTTGTTTTTAGAAGGAGAAGAAACGAAAAAAAGCAGATGGTATTGAACAGAAGGTCACTTCCTTCTTTTCTAAAAACGCGAAGCAGAATTTGCAGAATATGGCGAAGGCTTTGATACTACTACTACTATGCGTCCATTCGCCAACCGGACCCATCTTTGTGTGGGTCTAGATTTGCCGAGAGGCATGTCGTAGTTTGCGCCTGCCGTCCTATACCAGTAGTCAAGACTCAACGGACGGAGATGGAAAAAATTTCTGTCCGACGAGATGCGACCTTTTGTTTTTCGAACGATTGAAGAATAATACCATCGTCACAAAAAAAGATTCGACAAAATAATTTTTCATATAGTTTCTATCAGGGGGTTTCATTTGTCAAGAAGAAGAAGAATATGATACAGTGTGGCAGCAGGAATGGTCTGGACCATCAATAAAGCATTGGTGGTGATTGCTGTTCTGCTTTTCACCGCAACAACAGTATGCTTCATATCGTATAAGCTCGGAGAAAAACAAGAACAACAACGCAAAAGCAAAAACAACAAGAATCGGCACGACGAACTTATTGAACAACAACAACGCCGCCATCTTTCATCATCATCATCATCGTCGTTGGTCCTCTATGGATCTGATCCAAGGTTTCGTTTGAGACAATGTGAAGGAGATTGTGATAGGGATAGTGATTGTGAAGGAAACGACGACGATTTGGTTTGTTTTCAAAGAGGTGGACCATATGAACCTGTTCCAGGATGTTTGGGTGGTGAGACTGATGGAACCTTGTCAGATTATTGTGTCCATATCAATGATTTGACGTTACCAAGATTGTCTTGGAGTTTAACATTTCCATTACAACAATGTCAAGGAGATTGTGATTATGATTCCGATTGTCAAGACAATTTGATTTGTTTTCAACGAAATGAATTGATTCCTATACCATCTTGTTTGGGAAATGATTGGAGTCGAACCGATTATTGTATTCTTCCACCACCACCACCTCCTCGTCGTCGAAGAATTGGATTTCCATTATGGCCATTTCAAGATACGGCATCATTACCAACAACATCATCACCACGACCTCCAACATTGCGACCTACCAATAGACCACAACAGCCGACACCATCACCATCACCATCACAGCCGACACCAACAAGACCAACTATTACAAAAACAACATCACCACCAATACCGTCCCCAACTTCTCCTCCACCCAACAACAACAATGACAACCAACAAAATGATAATACAATATTGAGATTTGGAACTACATTTCCACTTGGTCATTGTGAGGGTGATTGTGATGCCAATCAAGATTGTCAAGATGGTATGGTATGTTTTCAACGCAATAATAATGTGAATGTACCAGGTTGTCAAGGTGGTTATGATGATGGTACATTGACCGATTATTGTATTTTCAAAGATGACTTTCCGGATGACCTACTGTCGTATTATAGAGGGAACAATCGTATCATCTCCAATGTTCGAATCAAATTATATTGGCAACGTGGATATACTTGGCAAGAAGAAACCTTTGAACGAAAATGGTGCATATTCTGTATGGGTGATGGTGGTCGTTTTTGTCGAGAACATAGAAGATTATACATTCATACATGTCAATCATCATCTCAACATTTTGATATTATACCTCAATGGGGAGACTATTATATCATCAAGTTACATGATGATGACTTATGTCTACAACGTCAACATTCCACCAGCAATACGATTCATACCATTACATGTGATGGTAGTAATGAATTGCAATTGTGGTTTGCACGAAATATCAATATCAATGGCAATGGCAATAATAACAACAACAAGAACTTTGCCGGATCCAGTTTTGAAATCAGTCCTTTGGGAGACAAAGATTTATGTGTGACCCAACGGCATCATCCAAAATATGGGGAAGCGATCAAATTGGAACCCTGTACGATTGCTCGAAGAGATCAGACATCGCAATGGAATCGATACTAACAGGAAATAGCATATAGAACAAATGCAGTAGAAGCAAAACGAACGAGACAGAGCTAGCGTTTCGTCCTAGTACTGTAATTTTCTTACTTCTCTTATCATCATTATACCTAGCAAAATCAGCACATTTTTTCACCTAACACTGTTTCGTAGTGGTAGTGGTCGTTTTTGTCGAGAACATAGAAGATTATACATTCATACATGTCAATCATCATCTCAACATTTTGATATTATACCTCAATGGGGAGACTATTATGTCATCAAGTTACATGATGATGACTTGTGTCTACAACGTCAACATTCCACCAGCAATAAGATTCATACCATCACATGTGATGGTAGTAATGAATTGCAATTGTGGTTTGCACGAAATATCAATGATGGCAATAGCAACAATAAGAACTTTGCCGGATCCAGTTTTGAAATCAGTCCTTTGGGAGACAAAAATTTATGTGTGACCCAACGGCATCATCCAAAATATGGGGAAGCGATCAAATTGGAACCCTGTACAATTGCTCGTAGAGATCAGACATCGCAATGGAATCGATACTAACAGGCCATAGCATATAGAACAAATGCAGTAGAAGCAAAAACGAAGGAGACAGAGCTAGCATTTCGTCCTAGAACTGTAATTTTCTTACGTCTCTATGATCATTATATCTAGCAAAATCAGCACATTTTTTCTCCTAGTACTGTTTCACTGCTGGATACCATTCGTTCATGATAATTGTTTTTGGGTAGGTACAAACACATGATTGCCAATTCACCCTTACATGGTTTGAAGATGATAGCAGTCGGACCTGGAATTTCATTCTTCGGATCACCAGCGGGTAGATGTAACTTCATGATTGGGCCCGCCGGTTTGCCCTCCGAGTCCCATAAATGAAGATCGGCATCAAACGTGGGGAATGCCCAACTTGAAATTATGGACAAATCCAAAAATAACATTTTTTTCCAGGTTGGCATTGGCGTTCCACTGATACGTACAAATGGTGGTGGTCCCGTAAGACTGGCCCGTATATCTTCTGGTTTACCTTTGCTTTCTCTGTCATAAAAAATGTTGACTTCATAATTACCAGCATATGATTTTGAGATATCGGAATGACGACCACCTCTCAAATCCATCACCATGAGCATCGTTTCCGAGTTGGATTCCTTTGCAAAAAATGACGTGATGATATCATTGGTAGACACAAAAAAGTTTGGATCATCATCGGAATGTCGTGCTTTGATTTTTGCCTTGGCTTTATTAATCTTTTCCTTGTCAATACGATTAATAGCAACTCTGAGTTTGGGTAAGAATAAACTTCGCCATAATACATTGACAACAAGAGATTTGCTATGAATCAATTTTTGTTCTTCCATGCCGACACATTCCGTGGCAATATCGTCCAGTGTATCGATTCGTTCCATTTCAAGACTTTCAATGTCCGTACTCTCCTTCAACATGTTGAGTAGCCTGTAATAGGTGGAACCATCCGCCAAACAATGACACAATGAGAATAAGAGTAAATATTCTTTCCCATTTGCAATCGGCATAAAGACAAATTTGGCCACTCGTTCATCCTTGTTGACTCGAAAGTATCCAGGTTTCAAAATTGCATCCATCTGGTTGAAGCTTTGGATCATATCACCAAACGACGACGATGAGCTGCTCAGTTCTTTGCACGCCACTGATTCGGTTTTCGTGGGGATGGAGAAAATGGCATCAATGTCGTCATCTGTAATTGTTTGCGGAAAGCTACAAAGGAGTCGCTTATGAAGCTTCTTCTTCTTGACCAGTCGACCGACCATCCAAGGGTTGGCTTGACATATTAGCTTTACCCGTAACTTGAGCATGGCCAAGGACTTGTTGTAGTCCACACCACTACCTTCATCTGCAGAAAAAAAGTTTGCGGTTACAATAGACGGTTGCATCAAAATCAGCATTCCACTTTCCATGTCATTGAGGGGGAGGAACAATCGTTTCCCTACTCCATCATCATCATCCAGCACTATTATTTTGGAATCAGATCTTCTACCAGCATTGTCTTTCTTCTTATTCTTTCCAGCACCACAAACCATCTTTGTTTTTTTTCCGTGTGTGTGTGTGTGTGTGTGTGTTTTTCCGAATTGAATCTTATCGTAAATGATGGTTGAGATGATGGACGTGAAGATGCAAGAAGTATTCATAATAATTAGCTCAGAACATCACGCACTCGGAATTGCGTGATCTTCCTCTCTGCGTCTACTACTTCCAAGAGAGTATAGGGCATCTCATTCGTGCAGGATTCGTTGAGCAATGACAATAACTATTGTCTCGAATTCCTCAGAAGAACGAACCCGGATAACTTATGCCGCCATCTGATACTTTTTTATCACTGGTCATTTTGTGCGCGCTATTAAAAAAAAGAACACATAGTAAAAGAGTACCCTTTTCGCTGACTATAATTTTGATACAATTGACTTATTGTCGACTTTTTGTCATCCATCTTTTCTTTTTATTGTACGTGAGCGAAAGATTCGCATTTATATCGTGTCGCGGTCATTTCAGAAAGATCTTGGGACATAACCGACTAGACCGACTATGAGGGGGAGGATACAGACGGACGAACATCAACATTGTTGTCCAGGTGTGATGACAGACGCAAACAAAATGAAGATCAAGCTGGCTGGTCTTGCTCTCTTCTAGATTTCCTCAAACAGCTAGTTATTTCTGGCCAAAAAAAAAACTCCTTACGGAGGGCTTTTCGGTGTGTCACATAACAGGCAGGCTTCATTTCGCGTGGCAAAACACAATTTCGGTCTCCCGAATTGACTAGTTAAATTCATAGTAAAATATAATCAGGTATATTCTAAAAATAAAAAGTTTCAGTAACTTGGTGCTATTCCTATCATCCTTGGCATCAGACCAGAAGCGAGTTGGTTATATACCATTCTATCAAGGGAATTGCGATTCAACACCAACCGCCGTGGTGTACTGAATAGAGTGATGACTGGTCTTGAGTCTGAGACACGGATGCAACAAGCAAGTTGTTTCGAAGGCGCACCGATAACAAAACATGTCGTCAGATAGAGTGTCTGCTACTCTTTGCAGGGCAGATCCAGACCGCAATTTTTAGGGGAATCCTACACTCACGCTGCTCTTGGCCAGTAAATTGGGACCGTTTGTTAGAGGGATGATCACCCCTTCTGACAGGGTGGTAGGTCATGCCACTTAAAAAGGGCTACATACAAGGAAAGTGCTCAACAGCTCTCCATGACATTTATGTCTGTTATACAACGGCAAAGTGTGATGATTTGGAAATACTGTACTGAACCAATGTCCGTGTTGCCCCTTAGGGCAATAGAAGAGGAAAGTGCGATTGGAAGTTCCGTTTGTTATAGGGATGATCACCCCTTCTCACAGGGTGGTGTCATGCCACTTAAGGGCAAGAGGAAAGTGCTGTGTTCCATTATTACGTTCAGTTAAAAGGCAAATTGGGAATACAGTACCAGTGACCGTGTTGCCTCAGCAGCTTCTTAGCAAATTTCTCAGAAAGAGTTAAATGTTGCCGTTCTTTTCTTATTGTTGTCCTTATCGTATGCAGCATTGGTGGTCTCATACACATATCAATTGTACCATCAGCCTCTCGACGTGAAGTCCATATGAACCCACTATATAGCAGAGCAGGAAAGACAAAAAACATCGTGATCGAGAGACGAGCTTACTTTTTAA
>JAAMXS010000622.1:0-18841 GCA_019693525.1 Cylindrotheca fusiformis | reverse complement strand
ATTCACTCTTTGTGGTCTTGGTTGCAATGTGCTTGCAACCCTCCCAAGCATTTGTCGTGCCACCACCACCACCATCATCCAGAGTTGCACCGACAATATTTCGAACACCGCAAAGCGAGAACGGACGACCATTTTCATCCAATCCAGAGGCTCATGCAATTTTGACTACGCAACGACGATCAGTCGCCAATATCCAGACTCAGGGTCTGTTTGGACTGGGCGGTCCAGAAATAGCTATCATTTTGGTGGCCGCTGCGTTTTTGGTAGGGCCCGAGAGGATTGGAAGCATGGTGGGGAAGCTGAAAGATGATTTGGATGATGTTCCCGATGAATTCAAAAAGATCCCAGCAGAGTTTCAAAAGGGCTTGGAAGAAGGGGAACAAACAGCAAGGGCACGAAACGCAAAGCGGATTGATCCAGTGCCCGATGACGAACTGGACAAGAAATGAGGAGGCAAGAATCGTATGCTCTTCCAACGCTTGATCTGCTTTCAGGTGTGTATAGTCGTGTCGTCTTGACAGCACTGAAGCTACGGCAAACATAGTATTATTGTTCGACCAGGGTGCTTGTCACAACTGGATGTTCAGCAAGTGGCCAATAGAAGTAAGAATAAACGCATCGTTCGAAATCTATTGTAGTATTCCTTTAATTTAATGATTCTCTGGCAGCCTTCTCATCCTTGCTCGCAGAAAGGCTACCAAGTTCGCAGTGGGCATTGTCTGCATTGCTGAAGCTTCCATGAATGGAATTGCGATTCCG
Organism: Cylindrotheca fusiformis; assembly: GCA_019693525.1. Taxonomy (NCBI): domain Eukaryota; phylum Bacillariophyta; class Bacillariophyceae; order Bacillariales; family Bacillariaceae; genus Cylindrotheca; species Cylindrotheca fusiformis. The sequence goes on along the minus strand of JAAMXS010000622.1, from coordinate 18,082 downwards.
TCTATACTGGTTAACTTATATGGAATTCCTTTTCCATATGAGACATTAGTTGTTGCATTCTCCTTTTGGTTCTGTGTATCTTATCCTTCCCCTGCCCATGAGGAGTCTCAATCCATGATGACAGGGGGATCTAGGAAGACTCGCGCAATCCATTTCGCGCATTCGTTGAAATGGAACTGTTTTAGGCCTGTTATAGAGTTTGTTGCTGTTGTTGTCATCATGCAATCTTCCAGTTCAATCGAATCCTCCTATACGTACTTCATTTTCCAAAACAAGAGTACATATATATCATGACGACGTTACGACAATTCAGAATGACAGATTTGCTCAAGTTCAACAATATCAATTTGGATGTGTTGACGGAAACGTACAATATGAGTTTTTACATGTCGTACATGGCTCAATGGCCAGAATCGTTTACCGTGGCAGAAGCTCCGAATGGGGATTTGATGGGGTACAATTTGGGCAAGGCCGAAGGAGATGGAAAGCTTTGGCATGGTCACGTGTCGGCCGTGACGGTCGCTCCGGCATACCGTCGGCTTGGATTGGCCAAGACGCTGATGGAGAATTTTGAACACGTCTGTGTCCATACGTATGATGCCTACTTTGTGGACTTGTTTGTTCGGAAATCGAATCATTTGGCCCAGAGCATGTATAAAAAGTTTGGCTATTCTACGTATCGACAAGTGATTGGGTACTATTCCGGAGATGATCCGGAAGATGCCCTGGATATGCGAAAAGCCCTGCCGCGAGACAAGAACAAAGAAAGTGTGATACCCCTGGACCATCCCGTTTATCCACAGGACTTGGAATGGTAGCACTAGCACTACTACTTGCGTTATTAGTAGTTGTATTGTTTCAAGAAATAATACAACTACTACTAACGCTAGTAGTAGTGCTGAAAAGTCGTTTAGTAGTAGCCTTGCAACAAAAAAGCAGAATAGTGTGAATGTTGCATGAAACTATAGTATCACCATACATTAGATATATAAGATAGTAGTGCACTAGTATATTATATACTAGAGCGCTACAAACACGGTATTCCACGCGAAGCAGAAGTAGTAGTGGTTGTAGCAGCACCAGAATCATCTGTTCCTTCTTCTTCTAGTGGTGGCATGGGTACCAATGGTACCTCTATCGTCGCCAATGCCTTCAAGTCACCCTTACACTGAGGGAACGTGTCTAATATCCATTCTCCTATATAGAACAAGAAGAAGAAGAAGAAATATTGTAAGAATACATGTTTTTCGAGTCCAGTACACAAACGCAGCAAAAATAAAACAAACAAAACAATAATAGGAAGACTACTACTATTGCAACGTACCAATGACATTGAGTAGTTTGTGTTCTTGTCGTGCAAAAAAATGATCCAGATTGGGCAACAGGATACTGGACGTAGTAGTAGGCGTGAATGTCGATACGATATTCGTAAAGGTAGGGATCGACGTAAAGTTATCTTGTGTCCCCAATAGGAATAAATTTGGTAATTCGGTCCGTTGTTTGGCACTTTTTAAATGGGTATTGCCAGCAAAACAATACAACAAAAAATGACTTACACTACCAAAGGGTGGTGCAATCCATACCGTTCCGATACATTGAGGAATCTTTGCACTGGCAGATCCACAAATAATAGACCCATAGGAATATCCAACCAATAATATTCGTGTAGGGAATCGTTGTTGTTTTTGTTGTTGTTGATCCTCCTCCTTGCTTGTTGGGCGGTTCCATGGTGTACTAGTGGTAGTACTACCACTACTACTACTACCAGACAATAAAATGTCTGCCATTTCTTTAACTTGATCGATTTGACGATATCCTCTTCCTAATTGGGAACCACAAAAATCAAATCGTGCTGTAGTAATTCCAAGTCGTTGAAAGTATTGTACTACCGCCAAAACGACATTATTGTGTAAATTACCACCCAACATTCCCCATGGATGTGCTACAATGACAGCCAATGAAGAATTTTCAAAATAAGCAATTTTCGAAGGAGATTTCGATTCTGGTAATACATAATCAATCTCCCTGGAAACTTGTAGTGACGATGATGATGATGATGATGTCATTTTGTGTAGAATTAGAATGAATATCGAGTAGGAAAAGGGGAAGGACAGATCTATGTGTTTGCCGTGTTGTGGTTGTTTGTTGGTGTTCTTAATTTTTTCTATTGTCCGACTCAATCGACTCGCTCCGTTGGATCCGTTGGGGAAGATTAATGTACTACTGTACTGAATTGTTGTGTACAAATCTACGTGTGGTTGTTTCCAACCGCTCTTGTCTATTGGCATATTCAATGACCAGCATCTCTCCAAATCTTCATCATTGGTATCGTTCGCAATTGACCCATTCTCCTAAAGGTTACTATTAGAAGCATTAGGCATATCCATCTAATCCATTCAAAAATGTGGTGGCCATTTTCTTCTGGAGACGATACGACGACAGCAAGTACGACGACCACAACAGCAAAAGAAAAAGAAGAAGAAGAGGGAAAGAGACGACGTATCATTGATCCACAACTACTAGTAGAACCAGCTCGACCAATCATTGAAGGAGTTACCTTTACTGCCAAAACTTGTCCTCCCAATACCAACAATTTAGAATCCAACAATAATTGTTGTGAACTTCCCTATGGTGTCATTTGGACTCCCACGGCTCCCAATCCGAAACTTGTCGTGATACAGGATGATGATGATGAAGGAGGAGGAGGAGAAGGAAGATTATCATCGTCATCATCACTTCCTCCCGTCTTGTGTTTGACATGTCTAGCCTATATCAATTTACATGCAACGGTAGATTATGAAACGGGACTTTGGGTATGTCCCCTGTGTGATTGTGAAAATGTCGCATCGCCGATGGATTTGAACCATCGATTGAAACCTGCATTGACGCATCCCATGGTGGAATATCAACAAAGATTACATCGTCCTTCCCACTCCACTGATACTAATGAAAATGATACACGGACATTGATTTTGGTCGTCGATACGAATTTGACAGCCAATGATGGGCGTGGTATTGTGGATGCCATGGAACAATTTGTACGAATCTGTCACAAAAAGTCCCATTTTCCACAAACGACAAGGATCGGATTGATTATTTTTGATCAAGTCGTATCGATTTATCAATTGGGATTGGTAGGAATTGCATCGGCCGATGTATACACTCCTCTGGAAGTTGTAAACGATGATAATGATAATGAAGACGAAAATGATGCCCTCCTTCAACGAAAAAAGGTCATGGAAGAACGTGCCTATCTCAAAGATGTCCATACCGTACAAGATTTGGAAAGTATGAAACGATGTCTTGCGGCAACTTTTGGAATTTCGTTGGATTCCACCAACAACAAGGATTCCAACGAAGATACTACTACTAATACTACTACTGCCAAAAGTAGTAACAAGAATCTGTCACGAATGGAAGTATTGAAACGTCGCAAGGAAGACCGACTACGGAAGGAACGCAAAGAAGCGGAAAACAACAATAATAATAAGAAGGAAAATCAAACGAAAAAGAAGAAAAATAATCTTCGACAAGAGGAGGATGCTGAATCACCATGGGTAAAACACAGAAGAGAAATGCGAGAAAAACGACCCAAACGTTGTGTAGGAGAAGCCATTCAATGTGCGATCGATTTGACCGTCGTGGGACATCCCAATCCCTCCAGGACGTCTCAAATATTATTGTTCACCAATGGATGTCCCAATTTGGGTGGAGGAAGTGTTGTTGTCGACAACAACGACAATGGCAATAACAACAACAACAACAACAACGTCAAAGAAACATCCTCCAAAAGTCACAATGGTGGTGTAGTGGATACGTCCAAATTGGAAAAGGCAATTGAATACTTTGATACTACAGCGACGTTTGCACTCGAAACGGGAGTGGGCATTGACGTGTTCTGTTCGGGTGTCAATGTTTTGGGATTGCCAGCCTATCAGGCCCTCGTGGAACCCAGTGGAGGATACGTCGTATCACATACCTCCCTCAATACGGTACAGCTCAAACGGAATCTCAATTTTATTTTGCAAAATACCTACACATCACGACGATCACCCCTAATGCTGGTCGATTCACAACAAGAGGAAAATGGCAAGGACGACGACGACAATGAAGACGATGATGATGATGATGATGATGATTGTCGTGTCTTGTTGGATATACGGACCGATAGTTTCATGACACCGAGCAGTTTGAATGGTCCTGGGGAATTGATTCCGGAAGATGAGGAGAATTCTTCTTTGTTGCTAAATGAAAAGGCAGCCTTTGCGGAAGGATTGTCTCTGGCCAACAAGGCAGGATTGCACAATGGTGATGGCGACGATGATGATGATGACGACGAACTTCCTTTGAAAGCCGCCTTGGAGGTATCTCGGACACGGGTCGCTCTGGGACGTGTCGATCCCTTGTCCACCATCTCGGTGTTGTTGGAACTTAACGATACGTTCGTTCCTGAGACTGACACACAATGTTTCTTTCAATTCATTTCACGACATGTCGATCGAAAGGGCCAAAAACTTATCACTCGTGTCTATACCTATCGATTTCCAGTGGCGAGCGATGTGACGAGTTTTGTCGAAAGTTGCAACAGTGGTGCCGTGGCGGTGGTGTTGGCCAAGGCGGCCGTGTACCGAACCTTACATGGAAGAGAAGAAACGGATCAACTTCGTGACAAGGTGACTGCCGGTGATACGGAAACCTTGGAGAAGTTGGCCCACGAGGCCCAATTGGACATTGATGCAACCATCCAACGGATCTCGGGAGCCTTTCGATTGTTGGCGTTGGAACATTCCGGCACGGCCAAAAAGCAGGATTCGGCTTTGGATTCTGCCTTTCCGCCCAATCTTACCAATGCTCTCAAATTGTTATATTGTATGAGGCGGGGACCATTGATCAGTCCTGGACCTATGCGGTCCATGGATGATCGGGCGGCCCAACGAGGCCTCTTTCTTCGGTTCCCGCTGCGAGAATGTATCAGCATGATGGCTCCCACTTTGTGGAGTACTGGGTCGTTGGAGGAAGTGAATTTATCTCAACAATGGTTTTCTATGGAAGCCATGCCGGCAGAAACTCTTGCCCTTTGGGAAGATGTAAGTTCTTGTCTGTATCTCTTATGATGCATGGTGGCTTTGGAGTTGCAAGTTCACGCTCAATATCAATTTTTCTTCTTTTTGTGGCACAGTCCATTATTGGAGCCGATCATTATGATTTTTTGTATGTATGGTCAGGGAAAAAGTGTACCAGTGCCGAGTATGATGAAGTTCGGCTGCAGTACGAACAGTTTCTACTACAGCGGTCAAAGCATCGCTTTCCAATGCCGCAACTTGAAGTACTGGAGGATGGGGATTCCATGAGTCGCCGATTCACATCGCAATTGGCTCCATCTCATGCCGACGCACACGAACACCAAATAGCCAACTTTCCTCAGCTTGCGTCCTTGTCGGATGAGGCATTGGCTACTCTTCGATCTCGATTCCGATTCTACAAAGCAGACGCAGATGCCAGCTTTCGTATGTGGTTTTGGAATGTTTCCAGTGCTACCAATGTCAGCCGGGATGATGGCATGTCACTTTGTGTCTAGTAGTAGCTAGTAGCTAGTCTAGTTGCAGCGAACAAAACAGAGTTGTGAAAGAAATTACAGTAGAAATAATAGCGACAAACTAGCCCCCGCGGGATTAAACTTTCCAGGTTCGTGGATTCATCAAGAATAGGTCCTTCTCATCGGCCTGTAGCCGTCGGACCAGTTTCGTGCCAATTCCTGCAGCTTGCTTAATAGGGATGCTCTTGGATGTCACCATGTACAATTCAAAGTCACGGCCATTCATGGCCAAAAATATCTCATCCCCTTCCACAATGTAAGTGACACCGTGAACATTGGGTGGCGATTCCATTAGCCCTATTGCCGGGCAAGAGGCGACAATGTTTGGAAAGTTATCATCTGATTCCTTTGCCTGTGTGATCATGTCAAAGGCATCCATTGTGGACTCGACTGTAGCAGAACCCAACCGAAGGCGCAACCCAAGCTTTTGGTAGAGAGTATAGAGACGATGTCTAGACTTTGCGCTGGAAAAGGATGGCGACGCGGCGGGGCTAATGCACTGTGTCAGAATACTCTTTCCCCCCTGAGAAGAAGAAGAAGCTTTGCTTGAGGAACACACACTCTTGACGGGAACATCGACCCGAAACAGAAAATGAAGCAGTGGCTCTTCGCCCTTTTCAAAGTACTTCTGTGCAATTTTCTCAAACGACGACAATTCACAACTTTGCCTAACTTCTTCCAACAGAGAGTGCCTTGTTGGTGCCCCATGTGCAATATTGACGTACCCATCTTCTGTACTATCATCAAAGGAACAATCCGAACGCCGCCAAGCGACATCCTGCGTGGCGAACGTTTGGCGAGGGTCCATCACGCTGCTGCTATCGTGAGATGATGTCACAATTTGCAAAACAGAATCATGATCTGGAGGCAATCCCAGCTCTTGCTGGACTCTCCCTGACACATTCCGGTAAAGTTGAAATTGCTCTGTCGTATTGTGTGTACTGAGTAGCACCAGAGTTAACTTGGACGTTGCATCCAACAGCTTTATGTAGGCGTAAAGGAATCCAGAAGAGTTGAACCTTGGCAAACACATTGGCACCCAGAGCTCGCTAGAACTGAGAGATTGATGTTTTCGGATAAAGTTTATTATCAATTGCATATCAGAAACTCGCAATTGATGCGCTCGGAAGGAACTCTGGACGTAGGATAGCAGCTTGTCTCCCACCAACAACAAAGCAAATGCCGTATTCGGTACATCAAGATAGTACAACGAGCGCGAGGCTTTATCTCTTAGTTTCCTTGAAATGGGAAAGACAGTCTGCACAGAGGCTGTTAGAAAGGGACCGGGATTTCCATTTTGAGATTCAAACTCTTCGAGGATGCCATCAATGAGACTGTTTTCGGCACCTGTCATCATCGATCTGAGATCGAAGCCCGGATTTTGTGCAATTACAGTTTGAGCTTGATCGGTGAGACTGAATATCAATTGTCCGTAAACATGTTCCAGTTGCAACCTTGCAAAAGTAGGAGTCTCCAACATTTCATCTTGCCTCGTGATAGAAACAAGACTGATCGCACCCACCACCATGAATGAAATCACCAGATCATTGGAATGGATAGACTGGATTTCACCTAGATCCAAATGACCATCATTATCATTGACAGCAGTCCGAATTGCTTGAAACAGGGCACATTGTCTTGCCACGTCCTCTTCCGTTCCAGTTTTCGAATAGACGGGTTTGCCGGCATCGGTCATTACGATCAGATTGTCCTGCATTGCGATTCACCAGCACCTTGCTCGAAAGCTACCTCTCCTGGGATACCATTGTTTGTCTTGCTCAAAGTAATGGAACACTTGTGTTGTATGCGGGCATTTGCTGTCGTTGATAGTGTGTGTGCTTGATAAGATTGCGTCTTGCGATATCTTCTTGTGTTTGGCGACTATGCATGGGAACAGCAATTTTGAGGGGACGAGAGACAAAATTTAGGGGAGGGTCAAGAAGGTGGGAGCTGCCAATCCCTTCATCCCCAAGTTACCGAGTGAAACGACAATCCACTCTAGTAGTATCATGCTTTCTAGCATAGAGTCTGAATGCGAAGGAACTAGCATTGTCTATTGTTGTTTTCTTTGAGATTAAAAAACGTTTCGCTCAAATATATTGAATTTTTTTTTTTTTACATTTGAATCCATAGAACCAGCGCCAGAATCCATGAACCAAGAACCACAAAGTTGACAGCCGACTGTTTGGTGACACCAGAGTCACCATTGGAAAGCAAGGAACGAGTAAAAACAATGCGAAATTGGGTACCTTCTTCTCCAAACATATAAACATAGTATCCTTCTTCTTTTGTGGAAAACCACGTAACAAGGGATTGAGGCGATCCATCTTCGCACGAGTAATTACCATCCACTTGTGGTTCCACTTCCACACACGTCAACTCCTCGTCGCACCCCGCATCAGCATTGTATACCCAAAAATTCATTCTTTGCATGGAACATGTACCAACAATAATTTGATAGTTGCCGTTATCGTCGCCAGAATTGTCGCTACTTTCTGCTGGAATGTAGAACCAGACTCCAGGACCAATTGTGGTGCTACTGCTGCTGCTGCTGCTGTTCGTATTGTTCTGGTTGCAAGATTCTACAGACGATGATGATACCCCTACTCCAGCTGTCGTCCCAGCGATTGTCTTATCCATTTCAAGCTCCATAGCTTGTTGGCATACTACGTTTTCAGGTTGCATTTCTTCCACGGCAAGCGAAAAATTACCACTCTGTCCAGCATTTTCATTCTGGACAAGAATGTTGTAGGTCTCACCCAGAGTAGACTGAAATTCGACGATACTTGCATTCGCGTTTGGACAAATGTCCGCAACGTTGGAATCTTGATGATTCTCGCTGGCAGCACTGTTCAGACAGCTGTCGGAATCACAGGAAGAAAATACCGATACCCGATTTTGAAAATCGGTCTGATTGGAACATGCCGACACACGAAGTCTCGCATCTGTTCCTTCCACTGTATAGAATACTCCTAAATTGTTTACATCAAACAATTCATCATCACCATCAGAACCACCGCAAGTTATCAAATTGACAGATATTCCATCTCCTCCAACATCAGAGCCGTCATCTGTGGTGGTGGACGCGTAGACAGCGTCACCATTCACCGTCAGTGCTCCACCATTGCTTTGACTGCAACGTTGAGAAAATTCGGATACTCCTGCTTGTGCCGCCGATTCCACTATCAAGCAGAAGAAAATTAGTATTCCAAGTAGATGCAAATTGTACATTGTTCGTTTCGCTGATGGTATAGAGTGTAGTACAGTGTTGACATTGAAGTCTGGCTGGTGGGAAGTGGTGGCATTGGTCGATACGAATGATACAAGATTCAAACTCACCAATATCCGCAAGGCGACCCATTCGACTATGACGGACGAGGGGGGGACGGTGCGAAATAAGACTGGAAAGGGATTGGTCGGAAACCAAAAAGTCTTTTTGATGACGTGAAAAAATTCCTCATCGGAAGATAAGCAAAACAACCATCTTCTCCCTTTTTCGCTTCTTCTTGCTTCTTACAATTGATGAATGCATACATGGTATTGAAGCATGATGTTGTGCAGAACTGCCATAATACGAACCCGCACTGCATCCTTTAGTAGTAGGATAAGTGTAAAAGTATGTCAGCGCAGGTTTGTTACGGGATACAACAATGGTGTTTCAATATTGGCCCCCATCACGGCTTCGGCTTGGAATCAAGCATTGGATGGTCCATCCAATGAAGAAAGAACAACTAAAGAAGCAACTTCGCGCTGTCCAAAAATACTGGCAAGTAGCTCAAATACCATAATTTTTGATAATCAGCAACGATTCTATCAAAGATGGATCAAATGGTTACAGAGTTGGTGGAGACACTTGTGGAATCTTGGTCGCGTGGCGGCCAGAGCGACCGAAGTGGGGATCCGATTATCACCATTGCTCCTCTTAACACCCGCTGCCTACATGGCAGGACCGTCCTCGTCGATTACAGATCTTGCATGGAGGTATTTGATATCCGCAACTCAAGGCATTGGACCCGTCGCTGTGAAATTTGCTCAATGGATGGCCACCCGTCGTGATGTCTTCCCACCCACTCTTTGTGATCGATTGGGAGTATTACACGATCGAGGATATCCCCATTCTTGGTCTCATACTACTAAGATATTAGAGGAAGCCTTTGGGGATTATGAAACCAAGGGCCTACATATTGACCAAGATGATGTGATTGGATGCGGATCGGCAGCACAAGTATATCGAGGAACCTTGACGACAAAAAATGAGAATGGAGAACAACGACGAGAAGTTGCGGTCAAGGTTCTTCATCCTAATTTTCAACAACAAGTCAATCGTGATTTGAAATTGATTGAGATTGTTGCGGAAGCGTTGCATTCTCTTCCGAGTGACATGATTCGAATGATGAATTTGCCTAGAGCAACCGACACATTTGGTTCTACCTTGTGTCTTCAAGCGGATTTGACCAATGAAGCAAACAACTTATCCGCATTTCGATCCAATTTCTACGATAAGAATAGGCTCAAGCAAGAGGAATCGTCCATCTGTTTCCCTCAGCCAGTGGAAGGATGGTCCAGTTCCAAGGTTATAGTGGAAGATTACGTTCAAGATGCGATTCCAATTGCAGTCTTTTTACGGGATTCGTCTCCAGAGGGCCTTGAAATTCGACATGAACTCGCAGGACCATTGTTGAGGGCATTTTTGAAAATGGTCTTTTTGGATAACTTTGTACGTCGTCCCACCTGCTGCTGCTGCTGCTGCCGGCGAACTATGCTCTTTTTATTCTTGACATTCGACGTTGAAAAAACTCACTATTTTTTCCGTTCCAATTCATTCTTTTTTTTCCATTATTACAGATTCATGGTGATTTGCATCCTGGCAATGTCTTGGTAAAGACTACAACCACAAAGGAGGATAAATGGAGCAGTTGGTGGTGGTGGTGGCGTCCCAGCGAATCTGCAACCATGGTTGAGACCACGAAACGTTCCATTGTTTTTTTGGATGCCGGCATTGCAAATTCACTAAGTCCCAATGATCAACGCAACCTTCGAGATTTGTTTCGTGCCGTGATTTTCAACAACGGAGAAAAGGCGGGCCGACTCATGGTCGAACGTGCCAAGTATGAACGATGTAGCCAGGTCCCAGGTGGTGTCGATGCATTTGCGAAAGGGGTTCAAGAAATAGTTTCCGAATTTCACGATCGCCGTAGAGAAGGCTTAACATTGGGTGCAGTACGAATTGGAGGGTTGCTGGCCCGTGTGCTGGACTTGTGCCGTGTTCACGGAGTAGAAATAGACCCTGCCATGTCGAGTGTCGTCATTTCGACGTTAGTTTTGGAAGGATTGGGTCGATCCTTGTCTCCCGAGCTCAACTTGCTTGATTTTGCTCGCCCATTTGTGCTTGGGAGGGGGACTGTATAGGCCGTAGTAGTAGCGGCGTGGTGGGTTTCTCGATAGAGGGAGGAAGAAAGACAGGGCTTCTTGACAAACCACCAATTCTATCGAGCCCATATATGGCACCGAATATGGTGCCAACGACTCTCAATAAGCATGGCCGGGTAAACTGAGGCAGAATGGATGTCCAGAAATATCGTTCTCGGTGGAGGGTACACGGAATGAGTAGCCTCATTACTAGCGAAAGAAGAAAGAAGGTCAAGACGCTCAACTGGAGAGATGCTATTCGGAAATGTTGACAATGGCTTTCCCATGTTTCTTCTTAGCCTTCCTCAATCATCTCCATCGATCCGGGGCTGCAGTTCGCTTGTATCCTGCAGAATCATTGCGAGTAGGCTTGAACATTGAACGTTTTGAAGCGATTCTGGAATAATAGTAATAGAAAAGTTGGTTCAATCTCTTCTATTTGTTTTATCATGTTTCAGTCCCAACAGCTGCGTGAACACTTGAGAAGAAAAGAAAGCTTCTGATGGGATGGGACATGAAGGGTAATAGTACATAGCGTCAACCCTGTTGAGGCTACAATCGACTCAGTCGACTTCACATTGCTCGAAGGAACAACGAGGTACAACGTGTGATAAAATGAGAATGTGTGCTGAAATAAACCATCCATGTCAACTCCACCTGATGACATCAAGCTGTCACCAGCCGATCAGCAACGCCAGGTTTGGGAGAAAGTAAAACATGTCTCATCAGCTCAATTGCCGTCAAGTTCCCGAGAATGGCCTTCGTACAACGATGTTCTTCAAGATGTCAGAAAAACTGACTACAATGAGATTTTAACATGCCCTGATGACATCCGTGCACTCGGGAAAGACCGTGACAAAACAATATGCCCCCAGGGTGCAGCATGTTGCGCCAAGTTGGAACTGTTTCCTCTTCCCGACGATTGCAAAGGCCGCCCTTATACCGGCCTGCTAAGTCCCGGAGGTACGATACAACATTGTATTGTGCGACTGTCATCGGCTCTTCAACCTATGAATTCGACTGGTCAGAACCGCAGAATCGCCAGCATGGTCCTAGGGAGTCGTCTGGCAAACGCCAAACTGTTCCCCAGTGTTGCAATCAAACTGTTCCGGGGAGGGAATATAGAGAGCGGAAACATACTGTTTTTAGGGTGCAAAGTTGGGCAAGAAGAAGAAGACTTTTTTTCTCATTGCCTTTCGACGCAGATAACGTCTTCCATGCCAACCCCACTGAAACCAATTCTAGGCCTGTTTAAGAAGTACTCCTCGAACCCGTTGTTGCTTGGTAACTCCAATCTATGTGCTTACAATTCAAAAGGAGAAGCGTGTGAGGACTTCAACTTCCCGTATTGTTTAACATTGAAACCAATAGTGCGACAGGAGAAGACCCCATCCACCACAAGGGAGACGACGCAAAAAACAGCAAACAAGCAAGACAAACCAACCGAATCATTTCTTGATGGTATAATGAATTTGCCGTCCGGTACGGTTTTGTATGATCTGTTCGCTAGTCCTGATCCACTATCAGTAGCTGATGGGACCAAGTTGCAACGGATTGGTCGGCTTGTGAGTACATCGGAAATGATCTTCTCCCCTCCGAATGATGGGTTATTCTTTCGACATCAGAAGAAAGATGAAGACTTTAGATTCAAACCTCACTGGAAAGAAGATCTCGATACTACCGTTACTTTGAAGAATGGCCGGAAGGGGACAGTTGCTAGCGTAGCAGGTTGGAAGCTGTTTGAAGAGCAAATTGGAGAGGGCGGCTACATTGACTTTGAATCCTCAACCAACTAGTCCTTGTTGTGACATAGTTCTCGTTGATTGGTTCATCTAGCTAGAATATGTGACGATTAGATTTGTGAAAGACTAGGACTTAAGAAGTAGTGAATCTAGTACCTCAGCATTTTGCTTTACCCCCAACAAAATCCTTATTTCTTGAGAAGTTTGTACATACCGTCCGGACCACACTCAAGCTTCTCTTCTTTGCATAGATGCTTCAGGAACATGCTCAACTGTTGAGGCGTCTTGTTGTACTTTATGTCCGATCCTGTAACAAACATTTTGAGCATATTGTGGATTCGTTCTAGGGGCAATTGACCCAGGTTTGTCAACATTCCACAAATATAGCTTTCAAAGACTTCCATTTCTTCGTCGCCCTGTGCTGCCACGGCGACCCCCTGGCCATTGTTATTTTCTTCGTACATTGCAACCACGGCTGCAGCCTGGTCATTCTCGCCTTGAATCAGGTGATCCATTGTCGCAACCTCGTAGGCAACTGGGTTACTTCCAGGTATCAGCTGCACAACCCTAGCGTTGACCCAATATCCCATACGTTTTTGGACCTGGTATTCCGGAATTCCAGTCTCGTTTGCTAATTCTTCAACATTCCATTTATCCTTGTCTTCAAAGTGTGAAATCAATGTGGCCAACAATGGGGCAACGGAAAACTCTCTTGTTTCGACAGCCGCAGAACCATCGGGTCGTTGCCCTAAAACGTCCAACTCCAGTTGGACTATGCCCAACTGATTCATCCATTCCAATCGTCGCGGATTCTTTAATCTGGCGTATTCGTTGCTGAACTGATCGAGATCAGCTTGCAGCCTTGGATGATGTTTGAATTGTTCATTCTTCAAGGTTGGCCAGAAGATGTGCGAGACAATGGCAGCGTCCACCGCCATCTTTCCTCCGTTATTCTCTATTTGTCCATTGGATTCGAGGGTGTTGTGAATATTTGAAACAATGCGTTTGCTGTCCTCGGTGTCTTTGATCATAATTTCACAATTGCGCATCGACAATTCGCCAAATCGAAGCTTCAACAGTTCCAATGTGTGAACCTCTTTGTCCGTGTTAAAATCTAGATTCGCCAACAACTTGTCAGCAAGCATTAGCCTATATTCATTGACGAAAACTTCCTTGCTGCCGTAGATGCTAACAAGCATGGATAGAATATCACCGCCGCCTCCCTTTGCCACGCCAGTGCTTGCAAAGAAGGTTCCCTTGGGTTTCGTAATAGGAGGCGGTGGTTGCCAGTCAAAGTCCGGTGGATGATCGTCTTCTTCATCCGAGTCGTTTTCCGAATTGACATTTTCCAGCGGTCTTGCATCTTGGCGACGAAGCTCTTCGTAGAGATCCCCACCAACTTCTTGGTCCGTGAGACTGGTAATGATACATCGGACCGTATTGTGTCGTCGGCGGAGATAGGATCGAACCGGTTCTGTGACCACTTGCAGAAGTCTATCAGAAGGATCGATTTCTCTCAAAACTTTGATTGTATTGATATAAACATCAATGATTTGGGACGTGTTTGCGCCGGGATGGTTCAACCGGCGCACAAGGCTGCTCTTGAGAGCTTCCCCCAAGGCTGAGTGCATCTTGGTTCTTTCCAAAACCTCTCTTAATTCTATCACAGCTGGATGAGAATCCGGGTATTCAGCGACTAGATTGAATATTTCATCATTGCGAACAATGCAAAAACACTCGGCGCAGGAATACAACAGACGCGATGACCAGTCATCCGCAGCCAACGCTTGAGATCCCAACAAGTCTTGCAACCACGGTTCTAATACTTCAACTTGAAACAATTGGACGCTTTCAAATAAATTTCTTTGTTCAAATTCGGCAGAAATGGCACCTTTGACAAATTGTAGTATTGTCTGATGTAAGGCTTCTCGTAGAGGCTGCTGCAGCATTCCTTCTGTTCTTGTCCATCCCAGAGTTCGCAGGTTGTGAAACAAGGCTAGTTCCTCTTGCGATGGTTCCCCCTCTTCTTCCTCCTCCTCATTATTCTTTTGACGAGCCAGCAACGATCGGCGAAACAGTGTTTGGAACGAACGCAAAAAGGTAGCATCCGCATGTGCCATGACAGCTGCTGTCATTGCTTGTCGTCTCGATTCTCTAGCGTCTGAAGAAAAGGAACAAACGAGTTCAGGGGATCCATTCTCAGCAGTCTAAGACACACGAATCAATATTAGATACATCCTCAATTCAAGCTGCGGTCTACCAGTGGAAATAGAATAAACGTACCCAGGATTCAAAGACGTCCACCAAGTGTTGAACTCGATTAGGCAGTGTTTTCCAACTTCGATCGCCAGAGAAAAATTCTTTTGCTGCCAAGGTGCTTGGTCGAGTCTTGACAGCTTTGATGCGGGACAGAGCAAGCTCTTGTCGCACCGCATCTGTTACTACCTGCAGCGGTCCACCTACCATCGTGGTCGTCTCACCAAAGTGCCATTGAGGTTGGATGCATGGAACTTCGAAAAATGATAGTTTGACTAAGACGACCAGTTTGTAGGATTTGAAAAAAACAGACTCTTTCGACCAATGACCGTCTGCTCTTCTACACGTTCTCTGCGATTGCATGGTCAGCATTCTTATTCGTCCGTCCTTCGTTTCGACAACCTCAGAAAACATCCAAAACGACGGTAAGGTTGCGAGGCGGGAAAGCCGTGGCGATGAGAGCGACAGTGCCTTGCTGTTGAAGGAAGAGTGAAGTATTGATTCGTGGGTTTCTATCAGTAACATAGATACAAACAACGCAACAAATATGGCAGGAGGCATGGAACAATGGGATTTGACATCGAAAATATCGCCGTATCTGGACCGGCACATGATGTTTCCTCTTTTGGAATTTTTGGATGGATTGATTCAGGATGGATCAATCAAGTACGATGCCAAGGATGTGGCTGCGGCCCGACTTGCTTTGCTTAAACCTACGCACATGGTGGATTATGCAATTGATATTCATAAGAGTCTGGAAGGAGGAACAGTGCCGAAGGAAATGGAAAACAAGAAAGCTACCACGTTGAAGGAACTGGAAGAACTGGAAAAGGGTTGCAAATCGTTGCACGATCTTGTTGCAAATGAGGATGAAAAAGTAAGAACCCTGAAGACTTACGATTTTGCATAATGAAAAGGGCTAACCTACTAACACCTCTCTCTATCGTTGCATTTCAGGCCAAGTTGGTGGCAGCGGGAAAGTGGAACGTTCAGGCACTTGCAGACTTTCAAATTACCGAACAAGTTGTAGAAACCTATCGTCAACATGCTAAATTTAAATTCGAATGTGGAGATTACAAGGGAGCTCGTGATATGTTGGAAGTATACATTTCCTTGTTTGCCAAGCCTCCAGCTCCGGCCAACTCAGCAGAAGATGAAGAGCTGTTGGCATACGCCACTCCTGGAAAATCATCTCAATCGAACGAGAAAGAAGAAATTGGAAATCCTAATATCTACTACCTTACCTCCGTCGATGATAGCTTACTGCAAGTTCTTTGGGGAAAATTGTCTTGTGAAATTCTGGTGGAAGACTGGGAAGCGGCCAGTGTGGCTGTGGATGCAGTCAAGGCCTCGATTGAGTCCATGGCCTCCTCTAACCAAATGAGTCCATTGAAAGCTCTTTCGCAACGAACGTGGTTGCTGCACTGGTCGCTGTTCGTTTACTGGAACAATTCTGCCAAGGGTGGTTTGGAGCAACTGGTCGAGCTCTTTCATACGGAGCGGTACAAGCAGGCGATTACTACCAATGCCCCACACTTGTCACGATACTTGACCGCGGCCGTGCTTTTGTGCAAACGCCGATTGAGCAAGAAGGCTGGCACCGGCTCCAACCCGGACGCCCGACGTCTCATGAAGAACTTGATCAATGTGATGCAAGATTGCGAACACACGGATCCGATTGTGGAGTTTGTCAATTGCCTCTGCGTGAAATTCGACTTTGAATCCGCACAAACGAAGCTTGCGGACTGCGAAAAGGTCTTGGCGTCTGACTTTTTCTTGTGCAAGCAAACAGATTTGTTCATGGAAGAAGCCCGTGTCTTTGTCTTTGAGAACTACTGCAGGATTCACCACAAGATTGACTTGAGCGCTTTGGGTACCAAATTGGCAATGAACAAGGATGAAGCAGAGCGATGGATTGTAGACTTGATCCGAAATGCTGATTTAGATGCTAAAATCGATTCAGAGGAAGGATGCGTTATTATGGGAGGAACTACTCAGAGCATATATGAACAAGTAATGGATCGTACGAGAGATTTGAATATTCGAAGTGCCACTTTGATTCAAAATCTGAATACTGTCTTAAATGAAGCAAGAAAAGAAAAGGAAAAGAAGGAGAGGGCCTCTCGCGAAGAGTAGAACTAAAAACATAACAAGTTGATTCTCTCGTTTCGAAGAAGCTTGTAAAAGATATTGAAAGGTCTTTCAATCTGAATTCCTTTCAACAAAAATAACCAGAGACTTAGTCTTTGCGCGTCTAAGCCGCGCGTAGGCCACGCGCTTTTTTAGACACAAAGCAGTTCGTTTGATAACGCATTGATGCAAGTGTCTTCCAGCCAACGAACTTAGGCCCGTAATTATCAAGCCAAAAACCTGCCCTCAGGCCAAAATAGGTTGAGGCAAAATGACGTGAGGCCACGATTTTGACCTCCGAAACTATCGGTGTATAAACAGCTCGCACTCAGTCAATTTGACCAATCAGAATAGAAGAGACCGTGACTAAAAAACTAGAGAATCTCACCGCATCAGCCATCACGCCGATGGAAATGCCCTGCGCCAAAACAGCATAGAGAAAGGAAACAATGCCCCAAAAGGAATTCATAATCAGCGGCAGCTAACAGATATCTGATAGTAGCATCATCTATGTACATGTGTCCCTAAATTCTAATAGTACTACTAGTCATTAGTATTTCTACTGCTAGGTAGTATGACAAGTGTGAATACCACTAGCCGATCACTTCCTCTTCCTGTAGTAATTCTTTGTAGCCACTGGCTATCCACCATTCCCCCTCCAGTTTCCATCTTTTTATACATCGCAATACGTTCAGCAGCAATTTTTTCACTGAAGTCGTGCTCAAATGTGGATTTGATGCTTTGGTTCGTTTACGAATCTTCAAAACAGATGTTCTGTCTTCCTTTTCAAGAGCTTTCGCAGCTTTCGGCATTCTTGCAGTGCAATATCTTTCACAACGGAAGAAAGATATATCTGGTTCCGAAGTTTTTTTCTTGAGCAAGCGTTGTTCCTCTGTATTCTCATTGTGGGTGTATTGTTGCGTCTTCCCCGGTTGATGGCTCTGGGTGT
>JAAMXS010000618.1:0-11094 GCA_019693525.1 Cylindrotheca fusiformis | reverse complement strand
TGTTGTCCTTCAATATTTCTTTGACAAGGAGTGAAATAGATGCTTCGTCGATGGTATCGGGCAAGTCATGCAAGGTAACCTCTTCAACGTTAGCAGCCGATCCTCCTCGAGGAGAATTTCGTTTCTGCCTATGTGCCTTTGCGTCTGTAGAACGTCCCAAGAGGTTCTGGATCCTGAAGTCGCGAATCGAGGATGCTGATGGCAATACGAGGCAAAGAAAAAGAAAGAGACATGCTTTCGACATCACAACTTCAGTCTCATTCCTGCTCGAAAGCTAAGGACTCGTGCAAAAAAAGACGGTTTGGTTGGAACGTTTATTCCAACTCTCTTGGTTCATTGCGGACACGGAAGGCAATAATAAGAAGCCTACTTGCCAGAAATCATAAAGATCTTCATCGTTGTCATTATAGCGAGAGGGTTGTGACACTCTCTTGGTATACAAAGCTACGCATGTCTGTCGTAGGAAGAAATGGCGCATCAAATGAGCCAATCAAGTCCAAAGATTTCTAAGACATGTGTAGAATATAGTGCGTAATACTTTATATCTAGCTAGTAGTTATACTTCAATGATAGAAATAGCATTGGGCTCACGAGGTACAGACCTATCACATTCCAAAATGGTCAAAAAGTAAGAAAAGTCCTCCTTGTCGAAAGATACCCTTTTACATCTTGGCAGCTGGGTGTTCTAAATGGGTGGTAACAATGTATGGGTAACAAACAGAAGTCAAGAACTCATCAAGGCCGTCTTCCTTGCAAAGCATATCTTTGACCTGCATCAATACCAAGCATTGTTTGTTGTGAGAATGAAAAACAGCTCAAAATGGTTTACCATCCATCAAAGCTCCAGAGTAGTTGGACGTACCAGTCTCCCTGCAAGTTTCCATCGGCCCCCACTTTGGCGGTCAACTTCTTCGTCAGCTAGTTGAGAAATACGCTTGGCAGTAATGGCCAGGCCATCATCTTGAGTCTTGACACCAAAGTGACGCCATTGCCAAATTTGGGCACGACTGATTTCGGCCGTGGCGGCATCTTCCATGGCATTGTTGAGTGGGATACATCCGATACCACGCAACCAAGCTTCGGTATAATGAAGCACGGTAGAAACACCGTGTTGAAGTCCATCGCTTGTAATAGCCTGACCATGTGGAATGTTTGGCAACTGCAACAGCCTAGCTTCGCTGATCGAAGCACCTTCCAATCCAGGTTTGGATGCAATCTGGTTGGGAGTTGTCATATGCTTGTCAAAGATATCTCGGGCACAGGTGACTAGAGCAGGATGGGCAACCCATGTTCCATCATGACCGAACATTACCTCACGAACCTTGTCGTCTGCCACCTTCTTCATTGCAATAACATTCTTTTGCTCGTCGTCCTTGATTGGGATGGCCGCGCTCATACCACCCATCGCAAAGGTCCCTCTCTTGTGACAAATATAGATCACTCGCTTGGAATATGCGTCCATGAGAGGTGTGGTCATGGTCAAATGAGATCGATCGGGGGTGATCTTGTCGCCATGATGTTTGAACTTTTTGATGTAGGAAAACAGGTAATCCCAGCGTCCACAATTCAGACCCAAGCTGTGATGACGAAGTTCGTACAGAATTTCTTCCATTTCAAACGAGGCCGTGATAGTCTCCAATAGGACAGTCGCACGAATGGTCCCAACGGGCACTCCCAAGTACTGTTGTGCCGCCACAAAGACGTCGTTCCACAATCTTGCTTCCAGATGGCTTTCAAGCTTGGGCAGGTAAAAGTATGGTCCTGTACCCTTGGCAGTGAGCTTGTGCACATTGTGAAAAAAGTAGAGAGCAAAGTCAAAGATGGACCCAGAGGCAACCTGACCATTGACGGTCACGTGAGCTTCATCCAAATGCCACCCACGGGGACGGATAAACAGGACTGCAGGTTTGTCCTTGAGTTCATAACGTTTCCCATTTGAAGGATTGGTAAAGGAAATGGTCCCATTCACAGCGTCTCGAAGATTTCGCTGACCCTCAACCAAGTTGTTCCATGTTGGACTCGTCGAATCCTCAAAATCCGCCATGTAGACGGATGCACCAGAATTCATTCCATTGATCACCATCTTTCGATCGACAGGTCCAGTAATTTCGACTCGGCGATCCTGTAGGTCAGCTGGAATGGCAGCACAGCGCCAGTTGGGGTCTTGGACGGCAGGAATTTGCAAAAATTTGGGAGTTTCCCCAGCGTCAAACTCCTTGGCCCGTTGCTTCCTGGCATCCAGTAGGTTTCGACGTCGTTCTTGAAACATATGGCACAACAATCCAACGAAGCGCAATGCATCTGGAGTGAGCATCTCGCTGGCAGCTTCGGAAGGAGGAGCATGCACCTTGACGTGATAGTCGTTCGATCGATATTCCATGATGTCTTGTTTGATTCTTCTTCTTGACTTTATGTTGAAAGTATTGCTTTTCTCCACCGTGCGAGATCTTTTTTTGTGAGGATGCAAGCAAACAAGTTCTGTTCTTTGAGAATGCAAGAATTATTAAAAGTCAAAGAAGAACGATGACGATGGGGTAAAAAGCGTTCTCTTTCTCGTTGACGCTTGATGGGTGGTGTCAACCGAAGACACACCTACAGGAAACAGGAATAATACGAAGCTGAGAAAGGCGCGTCATTCGATAGGAATGTTCTCTTCCACCTTTTACTTGACGTCTATCACATCACACACATCATTGCGTCATCGAATGCCGGCTGGTGTACGTTCGAATGTACTGCAATAATACGTCAGCATGTTTTTTGGCGTTGGTTCCACGCCTATCGAGTTTTACGCAACACTACGTACATCCTTTACGCTTGAGGATGACTGTTGTGGTGGCGGTTGGAGTGTGTTGGTATCCGTGATTGGGATACGCGACTGGATCACGGACATCGATCCACTTTCCAATGCGATACGATGATGGGTGATATGGCGTTGATCATCAAAATGATCGACTGGCTTTACAGAGACCATTTTATGACTTCTTCTGCTGATGTTTGGGGTCCTGCATTATACAGTGCCGAAATGGCAGGGACTGTTATGCGTTCTGTAAACTTAAAATGAAGGATTCCATTTTTCTTGCCGTCATCAGGCAACAGTATGGGTATGAAATGCATATGTCAACCCTCCTGACACATTTGATTGTCTTCGAGTGGAAAATCCGTTGCCGAAGAGTTAGGGATTACCTGAAAAGTTATTATCGAGCAGACAGTTAGAAAAAAATATTTCTCCAACAACAAAAAAGGGCATACAAGCGGTGCTTAGAAAATATTGGGAGAGCTAAGAATATCACCACTTCTGTTGGTAATGACAACCAGTCGAGGAAAGATATGGACAAATCATGAGCCAACATGATTGACACCTTCATACATATCTATACCTAGGCACCAATATAGTCTCATAGGAAGCCCCGATTGTGATGTTGTGGGATGGCTCGGTATGAACGTGGTGCGCTTGTCACTCGCCTTTTCTTTCCCCGATGACGTGATGCAATATTCACTAGAAACCAAAGAGTGTATGTATGTGTTGTCGGCAATATAGTATGTGATATGGTTAAGCTTGACGATTGTTCACCAAGGGGATCACTCTTCTGAACGAAACGCTTTGGGAGTGATACGAGAACTGTTGCTTCACCCTCGAAACAAAACTCCCACCATGTTGACGACTCGGCCTATAGCCTCATCCTAATGAAGCGCACGGGAGAGGTAGGAACGTGAAATTTATGACTTGTACTATGAACCTGAACAGACGCTATTTGAAGACGATCACTAGAAATCCTGTATGATATAACAGACTTCAGAAAAGGATGGGAAGTTTTTCTCATGCACCGTAGAGGCCTTCAGTGTCAATTTTGCCCAGAAATGGGAGCGTATGGGGTATCACAATAGAAACGCCACTGCTGATTCGGCAGCTTTCTCGATCGATTGCCTGTTCCTTGGAGCCAGCCAAATTGTCAATCCTTGCTTGCCACATGCACAGCTCCAGCAACGAGAGAATTTCCTTCCGTTCATAGTTTGCAAGCTTGATAAGCACTCCATCAAACCTTCTTTCCGTCATAGTTTTATCCGCCAAAGCCTTGTCGACCGCCTGCCGCATATCTGATTTCCACTGGTCAAGGCCCAGGAAGTCGAGACGCTTCACAACCGTCGCCTGCAATAAGGTTTGTTTCACCTGGGTAGCAGTTGGCATCTTATTCAAACATAAATAGTCCATAGGAGTGAACCCAAATGAGTCAATACAGCGAAAGATTCGATCCGGGTTTCCTTCTTTCATCACAGCAAGCAGCATATCCAAACTCGGGGTCTGCGACAACGATAGAATGTGGAGTGGATTCATGCCAAACTCGTCCACTTGGGTTGTTGCTGCTAATGGATTTTCATCCATCAGACTACGTAGTTGCACCATTGCGTCTTCCGAGGAATGGTACGACTGGTAGTAGCACAGCTTGTTTACTGGAGAATTTTCGAATCGATACTTCACTTTGCGGTCAAGGTCCTCAACACGTCTTAACCGCGATTCGTGATCAAACGTGGCAGCCTCAAACCGTTTCGAAAGTGATGGAATCGCCACATTCACCAATGAGCGGCAGGTAAAGATACCTCTTCTGGTATAATTGTCGTTCCCTTCGAACTCAAACAAGGCTTCCTCAGCATGTTCTATCGAAATCAAGTTTCGACAATCTTCAAATGCCAAATCCCCTATTTTGCCGACACTCGGTGGGATTCTCAGATGAGTCAAGGAATCGCACTGGCCAAATGCGAATTCCTCAATGAGAGATACTGTAGAGGGGATCTCGACGTATTCCAGACTGCGGCATTCTTCGAACGTGCAATTCTCAATTTTCTCCAAGGTTGATGGAAGCTTTATATGCTTTAGCCCACGGCAACAGAAAAATGCGTTATCCCCAATTGAACTCACTGTAGGGGGGACATATACAGTTTCGATTGAATCACACATTTTAAAAGAAAATCGTCCTATTTCCTGGAGTCCGTGCGGAAGGTTGACAGAAGTCAAACTTGCACATTCTGCGAAAGCTCCATCATGAATCTTCGTTACAGATGAAGGTAGCGTGACCGCTGTTAATGACTTGCAACAGCAAAACAAATCTATTTCGATCACTTGAAAGCCCTCAGGCAACTCAAAAGCAATCAAACCATGGCACCCACGAAATGTTCTTAAGCCAAGTTTTGTGGAAGAAGAACAAACAACGATCTTCCGTAGACTGTGGCAGTAACAAAATGCATCGTCCTCAATCTCTACCAAACATTTTGGAAACACAATCAATCCGTCTTCCAAATTGGCATTGATCGAGGAAGTCTCGAAAGAGGCATTTTTTGAAAGAAACTGAACACATTTCAATTTGGGGCAAAACTTGAAAGCGGATTCTTCAATTCTTGACAGAGTCTCCGGAAACTGCACTTGTTCCAATGCTTCGCAAAATTCAAATGCGCCCTTCGCAATTGAAGACACAGTTGGGGGGATATAAAAAGTTCCAATCAAACCGCACCATTTAAAACATCTTTCTCCCAATTCCAGAAGTCCGTGCGGAAGGTCAACAGAAGTAAGACTTGAACACTGTTCGAAAGCACCGTGTCGAATCTTGATCACAGATGAAGGTATTTTTACCGATGTCAACGATTCGCAACGCCGCAACAAATTCGCTTCGATCACTTGAAGCCCCTCAGGAAAAACAACAGAGATCAAACCAACACAATCTTCAAAGGTTGCTCTTCCAAGTTTCGCGGAAACAGAGCAAATAATGACCTTCCGTAGACTTGTGCAATCACAAAATGCACCATCGTCAATCTGTATATTTAACGTTTCTGGAAACACAATCAATCCGTCTTCCAAGTTGTCGTTGATCGAGGAAGTTTGGAGAGGGGTATCTCTTGAAACAAATTGAAAACGTTTCAACTTGGAGCACCCGAAGAATGCAAGTTCTCCAATTCTCGACAAAGTCTCTGGAAGCTGTACTTGTTCCAACGCTACGCAGAATTTAAATGCGCCCTTGCCAATCGAAGATACCATAGGGGGGATGTATAAAGCTTCGATTGAATCGCACCTTTGAAAAGAACATTCTCCTATTTCCTGGAGTTCGTGGGGAAGGTCAACAGAAGGCAAACTTGAACACTTCGCGAAAGCATCGTCACCAATCTTGATCACAGAAGAAGGAATCTTAACCGCTGTTAATGATGTACAACGCCAAAACAAATCATCTTCGATCACTTGAAGCCCTTCAGGAAACTCAACCGAAATCAAACCACGACAATGAGAGAAGACCCCTTTGCCAAGTTTCGTGGAAACAGAACAAATAATGACCTTCTGTAGACCGTGGCAGTAAGAAAATGCATCTTCCTCAACCTCTAACCTTGCCCATTCTGGAAACACAATCAATCCGTCTTCCAAGTTGGCGTCAATCGAGGAAGTCGAGAGAGAGGCGATTCTTGAAACAAACTGAATACGTTTCAACTTGGGGCAAGCTTTGAAAGCAGATTCTTCAATTCTCGACAGAGCCTCCGGAAATTGCACTTCTTCCAATGCTTCGCAGCCTTCGAATGCGTTCTTCCCAATCGAAGACACTGTGTTCGGGATGTGCATCATTGCCAATGATCTGCAACGCCGAAATACATTTGCTTTGATCGCTTGAAGCCCTTCAGGTAGATCAACAGAAAACAAACCAACGCAATCTTCGAAAGCTCCCTTGCAAAGTTTCATGGAAACAGAGCAAATAATGACCTTCCGTAGACGTTTGCAATCACAAAATGCACCACTGTCAATCTGTAGATTTAAAGACTCTGTAAACACAATCAATCCATCTTCCAAGTTATCATTGGTCGAGGAAGTCTTCAGAGAGGCGTTTCTTGAAACGAACTGAATACGTTTCAACTTGGGGCAAGATTTGAAAGCAGATTCTTCAATTCTCGACAGAGTCTCCGGAAAATGCACTTCTACCAACGCTTTGCAGCATTCGAATGCGTTCTTTCCAATCGAGGATACTGTGGGCGGGATGTGCATAGTTGCTAATGATTCGCAACGCCGAAACAAATTTGCTTCGATAACTTGAAGCCCCTTAGGTAAAGAAACAGAAATCAAATTAACGCAATCTTCGAAAGTCCCCATGCCAAGTATGGTGGAATCAGAGCAAACAATAATCTTCCGCAGACTTCTGCAACCACAAAATGCACCATTGTCAATCTGTAGATTTAAAGCTTCTGGAAACACAACCAATCCGTCTTCCAAGTTGTCATTGACCGAGGAAGTCTCGAGAGAGGCATTTCTTGAAACAAACTGAATACATTTCAACTTGAGGCAAGATTTGAAAGCGGATTCTTCAATTCTCGACAGAGCCTCCGGCAATTGCATCTGCTTCAATTCTTTGCAGCATTCAAATGCACTTTTCCCAATCAATAATACTGTGGGGGGGATGCTCATAGTCTTGATTGAACAACAATTTTGAAAAGAACAGTCTCCTAGTCGCTGGAGTCCGTGCGGAAGGTCGACAGCAGTCACGCTCGAACACTGCTCGAAAGCACCATTTCCAATCTTGATCACACTTGAAGGTATCCCAACTGTTCTTAACGATGTACAGCGCCGAAACAGATTCGCTTCGATCACTTGAAGCCCCTGAGGAAACGCAACAGAAATCAAACCACGACAGTGAGAGAAGACGCCTTTGCCAAGTTTCGTGGAAATAGAAGGAATAATGACCTTCCGTAGACTGTGGCAGTCAGAAAATGCATCTTCCTCAAGCTCTATCGTTGCCCATTCTGGAAACATAATCAATCCGTCATTGACCGAGGAAGTCTCCAGAGAGGCCTTTCTTGAAGCAAACTGAATGCATTTCAACTTGCGGCAAGATTTGAAAGCGGATTCTCGAATTCTCGACAGAGACTCTGGAAACTTCACTTGTTCCAATGCTTCGCAGCCTTCGAATGCGTTCTTCCCAATCGAAGATACTGTTGGGGGTATGTTCATAGTTTTGATCGAACCACAACTTTTAAAAATAAAATCTTCTATTTCCTGGAGTCCATGCGGAAGGTCGAAAGAAGTCAGACTTGAACACTGCTCGAAAGCACCATGTCCAATCTTGATCACAGATGAAGGTATCCCAACTGTTCTTAGTGATCTACAAGACCGAAACATAAACGCTTCGATCACTTGAAGCCCTTCAGGAAACTCAACAGAAATCAAACCACGACAATGAGAAAAGACTCCTTTGCCAAGTTTCGTGGAAATAGAACGAATAGTGACCTTCCGTAGACTGCGGCAGTCAGAAAATGCACCTTCCTCAACTTCTATCGTTGCCCATTCTGGAAACACAATCAATCCGTCTTCCAAGTTGTCATTGACCGAGGAAGTCTCCGGAGAGGCCTTTCTTGAAGCAAACTGAATGCCTTTCAACTTGCGGCAAGATTTGAAAGCGGATTCTCGAATTCTCGACAGAGACTCTGGAAACTTCACTTGTTCCAACGCTTCGCAGCCTTCGAATGCGTTCTTCCCAATCGAAGATACTGTTGGGGGTATGTTCATAGTTTCGATTGAACTCATATAAAAAGCGAAACATCGCTCAAATGCTTTGGCAGGATTCTCTCTCACAAAAGAGTCAATCCGAAGATCAGTCAGCGCCATTTCGTGTTCGTCTTCGCTGGTGAAGTCGAAGTGTCCTGCACTGTCCTCTCCTCCTTCCGATCGCTTCCTCTTCTTGTTCCTTTTTCCCATGCTGGGATGTTCCATGATGGCAATGCTAAAGCGAAGAAAGGCTAGAATGTAAGATCAAGGTTCCTATGATCGTGGGTAGAGCTCTGCGGTTTTTGTGTATCCTGCAATAGTCGGTCCGTTGAGATGGAAACAACATTGAAAAAGGGATGCAACGCAAGTCATGTATACTCTCCAACCATATGTCAAAAAAGATACGTACAAACTGTACAGTACGTGAAGAATAATGCGGTGTAGCTTGACGTTTTCTCTATCAGGTTTTCAAAGTGTACCCCTTGTGAGCGAAACGTTTGGACAGTGCGTACAAACCACTCACACAACGACAGAGTACATAGCTTTGGGTGACGATATGTACCAAATCTGGTAGATCCCAGCAGAGACGCTCTCCGCCTCTGCAGGTTATGAACCCCACATAGAAGTGCATGATCATTTGTTCAAATTTCGAGCCGCCACATCAACACAGACTGTCACATCAGCGAGTAGACCATTTTATTTCGGATCGGCATGAATTGCAACCTTATGTTCCATCGGAGATATAGATAGAAATACAATTGTTTCTTGAGAACTGCATTATCGATGGCCTAGTAGTATCTAGTATCCTCCTAGTCCAAAGCAGTTCCCTTATTTTTGTACTTCGGGGGAGCTTTCTAGTCAAGAATTTCAAGCCCCTTCCCTCAGTGCCTATTCGGGTTTTTGGGACTCAATAGAGATGAGACTTCGTGTAACAGAGCATATTAGAAAAAGATTGAACGTGTTGTGGTAAAACTGTTATAAGGATTCTATGTATTGTTATGAATTTTGCTATGATCGTTGAAGACCTTGCATGAATGGACGTTTCAAGACCTTGTATGAATGGACTGGAAAAATACAGCCAAGGCAGATGGTTCCCATTGATACTGGATTGCCAGTTGCAGAGCGGTTTCCCCGTTCTTGGTCCGTGCATTCACTTGGAGTCCCTGTTCCATGAGGTAGGCAGCCATTTCCACTTGACCATATCTGGCCGCTTCGTGCAACAGCGTCCATCCGTTGACATCGGGTGCCTTGAGGAATTCACTGCCATGTTCCTTGACGTACGATTTGAGTTCGTCCAAATCCCCCTGTCCCGCCAGTGTGTGGGCATAGTTCTTGACAATCTCTTCCTGCTTTCCACGAAGACGTTGTTTGGGTGTTTCGTAGACCGCGCCCAGACTTCGCAAATACGTGACAATCGGCGAGGATGTTCCATGGTATTTCTGCGCTTCAAAGAGAGGCGTGTACCCATCCAGGGCTTGGGCATTCATGTCGGCCCCCAAGGAGATCAAGTACTCGGCCATGGACACGTGTCCACCTCTGGCAGCTTCGTGCATAAGAGTCCATCCATTGTTGTCCCGATCCGTCAGCAATGCAGGATAATTGTGCAAGAGATTTCGCAAAGCTGCGAGATTCCCTTCTTGGGCAACCTTGTGCGGTAAATACACAAACGAAGTGCCTATTTCTTCAGAAGTACTTGTTTCTGTGGTGGAAGCTCCAGAATAATCGTGATAAGTACCGGGAACAGAAGGATGATAGAGAGCCGAGGCAAGACTCCTTCTGGCTTCTGTGAAAGGCAACCATAGGAGGGTGGATTGAAGAAGGAGAAAGAGCAGGGTCATGGTAGGTGTCATAATTACTGTTTTCCTTCTTTTCGGTAGGATAGGTGGCTTTGACAAGCGCAAAGATAGAGGATCTTCAATTTATCTCTTTTATTGCCTGTTTGCGAGGCTTCGTCGCATCCTTCGCAGAATGTGTATGGTCTATACGGCTTGTGCCTGCTATCAATTAGGTGAGTATGTATTGATATTAGGCGATGGGCGAGTGTATGTTGTGAATTGGCGAAGTTTGAATTTTGCGATAACGAGCCGGCCGGTGTGAGCGATTTTTAGCGCCAACGGAATACCCTCAGCTGCCGGACTGTCATTCGACCGTCCAGCCCAGCAGTATAATGTGATCGTTGAGGTAAGGAGTGTTCAATGATTAGATCGAAGGGCATGAAATGAGTTGGCTAGTAATAATGCAATAGAAGAAACTACAAGTATTATACACACGATATCTACTCCTGCAAGAAACACTGCCATGGATGAGTCACGGACGGTGGCGAGTGTCCACATGCCATAGTGAAAGACAAGGGAAAACCACGATCCGTTCCCCATTTCTCGTCAGGATGGTATGAAAGTAATCTGGTGTGAACAATGAAGGAGAAAGTGTAAGTCGAGTGAATCTATTTTCGAAAAGTCCGAGGGACGTAGCAGCAAAAATAATCAACATTTTTTTGGTTTGTCAGTGAACAGAAATCATGTAGAGCTCTCATCTGAGGACCATTGGAAATGATCTTTTCAATCGAGATATAATAGGTGTATTTTTCA
>JAAMXS010000610.1:0-12753 GCA_019693525.1 Cylindrotheca fusiformis | reverse complement strand
TCTCCTGCCTGAAATATCCATTGCCAATTGACCGTGAAACAATGGATCTTTTTAGGCTATTTTGCAGTTTGTTGATTTTGGGGCAAGTGTCATCTTTGCTGTCAAGCACTCTCCTTCCGACAAGGAGATGGAGTCCCACACCTTTGCACGCCGTTGAAACCGTTTCTCTGACAACGCTTGAAAACCACGAAGAGGAAGGTACACTCATGGCAGAGTCGATTGTGAAATGGCTGGACGACGAGTGGATGCCACAGGATGTACACGTTCGGATGGCTGATTCTGCGAAGCAATCGTATATTTCTTGCCGGGAGGAAGGTCATGACGATGTTATGGATATCCTCATGGCAATTTCCACAGATTTGGATCTGAACTGGGCCGAGTACGATGCGGATGCCTTCGTGAACGCATGGGATATTGGCAACTATGCCGCCGACTATCTCATTCAGCGGAGTGGGAACGAAGGGTGTGAGTGTTCCTCTCCTATCCACTAGCGACCGAATGTTGGTCGATGGAGCAAGGGCATGGCTTTTGCTGTGCACTATGGAATGGCGAAATCCAACACCGAAACATATTCCTTGCTCTGTGGGGAAACTGCGGCTGTGTCGACGAAGCGTTCTATAAAACCAGTCTTACATGCTATTAATGGCAATCTATTCTATCACCACCCTTTCCCTCTTGCACCAAACTTCTTTTGAACTCCGAAGAAATTTCCAAGAAGCCCACTAGCTCGTCGTTTACCTTTGTCCTCGGGGTTGAGATTCCTAGGATGAGAAATTCCTGCATCCAATTGTGGCAACTTGTACACATACACGGGGTGCCCAGATGTTGCATCCAGCCAATCCTTTTCTTTCGCCGTTGCCTTTGCCTTTATTTTCTCCAATGTCGTTTCTATCTCTTCAAATTCCCATCTCTCTCTTGGATTGTCGCTCCAATTCGAATTGATCAACTTGACAATACTTTCTGGCGTATTGTCTGGCATGGGTGGTCTGATCTTACTTGTCGCAACAAGCATGGCGGCTTCTAGAGAGTCCACATCCGTAAAGGGTTCGTCGTGCGTCAATAGTTGCCACATAATGATGGCGAATGAATAAACATCAGCCAAGCTGGAATAAGGCTCATGTCGAATTACCTCTGGTGCCATCCATCTATAGGTACCAGTCTCTCCAGTAAGATTGGGCGTAGGGGAAGTGTCAGCGGGTTCTGAACTACTCCCTCCATCAGAAGCAAGTCCAACATTTTCAGCGGCCACCCCAAAGTCTGTTACTTTCACCGTAAAGTTTCCGCTTGCTATATTCCCATGACACAGGACATTGTGGGGTTTTAAGTCTCTGTGAATGATATGCCTTTTGTGTAAATAAGACATTGCATTTGCAATGCTGATGGAGACATGGAAGAAAAAGTTGCAGGGAGTGGGATATTTCAAAGCAGTGTTCAAATCGCCTGAATTGCAATATTCTAGCACCAGACAATATGTCAAGGGATCCTGGTGTTCCACGCTACCCATTAGCCGAATCACATTTGGATGGTGTAATCTTTGCAATGCGGCGACTTCTCGCCTCCATCCGTCCAATCCAAACTTCGTAATGGAAGCTACTTTGACAGCAACCTTTTGTCCCGACCAATCTGCGAGATAGGTTGTAGCGGAAGCACCCTGTCCTATACGCTTGTTGAACTTTATTTCATAGATCGAAATGTCCCATTCTCGACTTCTGGTCTTCGGCAAAGGATTCTGCTGTAAGACTTCCTGTAGATCTTCATTTAAAGTTGTCGTTGGCGAATCTTTGACAGGGGCATTGAGTGTCCTTGGTGCATTGAGCGCTGCTAAAATAGCTATCTTTACCTCCTCGGCTGACATTGCCTCTACCTGAGCGATCGTTTCTGATCTCATAGTCGATTCGGACAATGCCGGTAGCAGCAGCTGCATTAGATGATTCTGAGAAGGAGACAACTCTGGTGAAGGCTGACGCCTATTGTCGGAGAGGAGAAGCGTTGAATAGGTAGAGTCTGCATCTGCGTTCGAAGAGCTAGAATACGGAAGGGATATTTCCAAGTCTTCAACAATCAAGAGCTCCACGGAATGAAGCTTATCAATGTATTCTGTCAAGAGGTCCCAAATACCTTCAGAGCCATATTCCTCGTGTTGCAGAGCTTCGAAATCACTCAAAATCACAGACTGGAGTTCCTTCAAGCGAGGTGACAATTGCGCCAACTCAAGCACCAGATTTCGATGGTGGCTAGGTGGTAGTTCCTCTAATTGACTAACAAGCGATCTCTGATTTTCAACTTGCAAAACCAAATCGTTGAGCATCATGCGAATTGAGTGGCTTTGCTGCTCCCGAAAGACTAGCGCTGTGCTCAAGACAGCACGTTCGATACCGGCGGACTCTTTGAGTTGAACAAAAATATTCAACAGATTCAACAGTGCTTGGATGTTGACATCGTGATCGGCGTAAAGCAGCAACTGTATACTTGGATCAGAAGCAACAGAAGCCGGGGACGGGGAGCCGTTTAGGTTGGCTGAGGATCCAGTCCGTCGCATGGAATTTTCCGGAGTAAAAGAAATATTCGTTGTCAGCTTGTCATTCATATCCATCGATAAGCTCGTTCGTTTGTGGCGCTTTCTAATGATACTCTTATGGTATTCTCCAGGGACCTGGGGAATAATGCAATCATGAACAATTGCAGACGCCAGGACATTAAAGCAAACGAAAATTCGATGAAAGACGAGCTCGTCCTTCGAATCTTTTTCGGCATCAATCAAATTCCGAATCTTGTTGAGATTTGACAGAATGTTCAAACCATCCTGTTTGATGTATCTCGCTGCAACATCACTCGACGATCTGTTTTTTATCATGACCTTTTCGAAGGTTTCGTTGTCTGCATAATAGTACATTGACGATCCCCGCTCTTTCTGAATCGAATGTAGCAACCTCAGGGCGTTACGCAGCTTTGGAATGTCAAGAGCAGATGTCTCGGTAAGGTGACTTGTTCGACTCGGAGATGGACAGGGCACCGTCTGATTCAATCTAGGGGGTGATGCCATTCTCTTGATCAATTTAGCTGGCGATGATATGCTAACACGGAAGTAAAACCTTTCCTCCATACAGGGGGGGAGATGCCAAACATGTCAGTGTTGCTTGCATTGAAGATTCGTTCAAATTGACAGATGGCATGTTGTGCTGGCCAATAAGGAACAAGGGTGATGAAGAAGAGGAACAAGAGATTTTGATTGATTGGAGAGTTACCGCGTGCTGCCAGACAGACCAATTAGGTGTACAGTACAGTATCACCTCCACTTTTAGGGTACCCTCCCCCAAATAGAGCCCGTCCATCTAGATGCCACGTGATATATATTTGTGGCAGGCACCAGCCATTCTAATATGTTTGTTCTAGGCCAACATAGACCTAATTTAAAAATAGTTCTACTCATCTTCGTCCCACATTACACAGTAGTCAGCTTTGTCAATTAACACATACTCAAACCCATCAATCAAGGCATTTAGTGATGCAGAAATCACATTTCTATCCACACTAACTGTAGTCCACTGCCTTTCAGTTGCTGTCTCTCTGAACTCAATCATAACACGTGTGGCCGCGCCTGTTGCCGAACTGGGGTCGAGAATACGGACTTTGTAGTCGACAAGCTCTACACCCTTCAGAGAAGGATGAGCGGGCACAAGAGCTCGCTTTAGCGCCT
The DNA here is from genome assembly GCA_019693525.1 of Cylindrotheca fusiformis. NCBI lineage: Eukaryota > Bacillariophyta > Bacillariophyceae > Bacillariales > Bacillariaceae > Cylindrotheca > Cylindrotheca fusiformis. The sequence goes on along the minus strand of JAAMXS010000610.1, from coordinate 9,056 downwards.
TGGCCAAAGCATCAATAGGACCTTGTCCGTCACTAACTTGTAGTGAGTCCTCAAATTTTACAGCCTTATCATCTGGATCCTCCACAACTGTTCGAACCTTGATAGTTGCTCTCGCTGTTGATGTTCCAGAAGTTCCATCACTGTCAAAGTTTGCTACTACTCTGCTTGCACTGTCCATGTTGTGGTCATATACTTGAGCACTGTAATCAAGAATCTTGAAAGGTGGACAATATCCCTTAGTCGAGTGTAGTATCATCAAATGGACGGACGCTTCTGCGCCCTCAAACGTGTACCCTTGGTTTTCCAGTGTTTTCACTCTATTCAAAATGGATATAGCGCGGGTGGATTTCAACTCTTCCTCCATGTCACCAAAGATTTCAGACATTTTCCCCATAATGTTTTGGCGTCCACTTAATTCGGATATCAATACCCTCATTTCGTTTCCAACGAGTTCCGGCTTGACGTGTTGATATGACAGAGGACTGCGTTCCATCGCAGCTACGTGCAAGCCTCCCTTGTGTGCAAACGCCGATGCCCCAACAAATGGGGCGGCATTATTTGGTGTTCGGTTCAATATTTCATCTACGTATCGCGAGAGTTTTGTCAAATCTGGCAGGTTGTCCTTGCAGCTCATTTTCGAATCGACGTGCAGAGCCAAGGATGGGATAATGGAGCACAGGTCAGCGTTCCCGGTACGCTCACCAATGCCATTGATCGTTCCTTGGATAAGCCCAACACCAGCATTACTGGCACAAACGCTATTCGCGATTGCCATTCCACAGTCATTGTGACAATGGATCCCGACTGTACAACGTTCTTGAAAGTGATCGACCATCTCTCGAGCAATCTTTTCCACTTCCCAAGGCATGCTTCCTCCGTTGGTATCGCACATTACTAAACAAGAAGCCCCTGCGTCTGCAGCAGCTTCGCAACACTTCATTGCATATTCTGGATCTGCCTTGTAACCATCAAAGAAATGCTCCAAGTCTATCAAGACAGTCTTTCCCAAACTGACAAGATATGCAACAGAATCATGAATCATATCTAAATTCTCCTCCGGTGTGGCTCTTAAGATTTCAGTTACCTGCCATGGATGCGCCTTTGCCACCATGCATATGGTGGGAACATTCGAATCAACTAAGGCTTGAATCTGTGGATCCTTGTCGGCGGTTGCTTTCTTTCGGCGCGTCGATCCAAACGCCACCAGCTTTGACCGGGCAGCTTCGCCCAATTCCGTCTGTGCCCTGCTAAAAAATTCAGCGTCTTTGGGATTGCTCCCTGGCCATCCGGCTTCAATGTAATCGACGTTGAAGGCAGCCAGTTTGGTGGCAATTTTCAGTTTGTCTTCGCAAGATGCCGACACCGATTCTCCTTGTGTACCGTCGCGTAATGTAGTGTCAAAGACAATGGTCTGCTTAGGACCAACAACGCAATCACGAAGTGGAGACTCAGTCGCGGCAATATTCAAATCCCTTGTGATCCAAGATTCAGAATCGTTTGATTCCGTGGTCAATTTGAAGTCATTCTCAACCTGCGAATATACACCAGTGGTCTTGGAGGTCGTACGAAAGCGAGAGCCTTGCTGAGACCGATATGAAAACGCCAAGGCCGTGGAAGTCGAAAGGTAAAGGCTGGTGATTAAACGTAGCCTCATTTTAAAACACAATTGCAGTTGTTTGAGATGAAGTCCAACGATTTTGCAAGTTGTATTGTCAGCCAGCCATCACATGAATGAAAGCGTTCTTCGCAGTTCTTGTTCGACATCACCTTCTGCCACACCAAAAGGCGAAGATCTCTTGTGGGGTCGCGCAAAATTGGAGCGCGAGTTGGATCCAGGTTGAAGACGACACCCAACAGACAAGATCGTCCGTCGTCCGACAAACTGGGCCTTTCACAAACTTGGAGCTTCGGACAAGAGAACCTTGACATCAACACAATTGACATCATAGCATCAAATATCGGAATTATTCTTGAGATCAATACGAACGAGAACGATGCCGTTGCAAATAAATGATATGGTGTTTCCTTCGCAATTCCACGATTGTATATTGTTCAGCGATGCGAACCCCCACCATTCTATGAGCTTCCGACATAAAAAAGAAGAATTGTAGAAAAACAAAGAGTTGAAAGAGAAGATGTCAAACAGAACTGAATTCACTTGGTCAGATGTTGTGATTCCCTTCGGTGGATCTGCTCCATCGGTCGAAACGCCGAATAAGGATATTCTGGGAGGAAAAGGTCTTGGTCTTCAAGAGATGTCTAGGATTGGTGTCGACGTTCCGCCAGGCTTCACTCTCGCCACCCCCCTTTGCACCGTTTACGAGGAAAGAAAAGATTTGCCAACAGAAATATGGGAGCAAGTCATGGAAGCTGTCAAGCGTGTCGAATCTGATACGGGCAAGGAGTTTGGATCAGAGGAACACCCTCTCTTGTTCTCTTGTCGAAGCGGCGCAGCAATCTCCATGCCCGGTATGATGGATACTGTCCTGAACATTGTGAGCTTTCCTGTTGTCTGGCATATCCTTGAGTATGGCTGAAAAGTCCTCATATCTTTTTTTCGTCTCTTGCTTTCTGCAGGGTCTCAATGCGAAGACAGTGGATGCTTTGGCCAAGGCCACCGACAATCCACGTTTTGCATACGATGCCTATAGACGTCTTCTGGACATGTTTGGAGACGTCGTCCTGGGGATGGCACACGAAGCCTTTGAGGAAAAGATGTCATATCTGAAGAAGGAGACTGGTGCTGTCCACGACATTGACTTTACAGCCGACCAGCTAAAGGAACTCGTACAGCTTTATAAGGATGTTTACAAAGAGAGCGGAGAAGTTTTCCCCGAAGACCCCTACGACCAACTACGAGCTTGTATCAAAGCTGTTTTTAGATCTTGGAACTCGCAACGCGCTATCAAGTACAGAGAGATAAAACAAATTAAGGGGCTCATTGGAACTGCCTGCAACATCCAATGCATGGTATTCGGAAACCTTGGAAGTAATTCGGGCACTGGTGTTGCATTTTCCAGAAACCCAGGAAATGGAGCCAAAGTCGTAATGGGCGAGTTCTTGGTCAACGCCCAAGGAGAAGATGTAGTTGCTGGGATTCGTACTCCTGAACCAATTTCCAAGATGAAAGAAGTCCTGCCAAAGGCCTACGATCAATTCATCAAGAACATCATATTGCTTGAGGAGCACTTTGGGGACATGCAGGATGTTGAATTTACCGTAGAGAATGGAAAGCTCTGGATGCTACAGTGTCGTTCGGGGAAACGCACTGGCCAAGCCGCTTTTTCAATTGCGGTTGATATGGTGAACGAAGGTCTCGCCACCAAGGAGGATGCCTTGTTGAAAATCGAACCAGACCATGTCAGGCAAATTCTCCATCCCACTTTTTCCCAGGCCGCTCTTGATTCTTTGCGGTACAAGGAGAATGTCATTGCCGTTGGCCTCGCCGGTGGGCCAGGAGCTGCCGTCGGACGAATAGTTTTTGATACAAAACAAGCCGAAGCTCAGAGTTCAGAAAGAGTCATTCTGGTTCGCGAAGTAACCTCACCCGAAGATGTAGGCGGAATGTGGGCATCGCAGGGTATCCTCACTGCGCGTGGTGGGATTACATCTCGTAAGTACTTACTTATAGTTAGTCGATTTCGACTTTTGGCAAGCATGCACCTCATTGCTGGTTACAACTTTGTTTTGGTTCAGATGCAGCCGTGGTTGCTCGTGGATGGGGCAAGCCATGTGTCTGCGGGTGTGAAGATCTATGTATTGACGAGAACGCAAGGACATTGACCATTCGTAGCTCAGGAAAAGTATTAAAAGACGGAAATATTATCTCGATAAACGGAAGCACTGGCGAAGTTATCGGAGTAGAGATTGAAACCAGCAGAGCTCTCGTTGAAGGATCATTTGGCAAAGTGTTGGGATGGGCTGATGATATCCCTGACGCGCTCAAAGTTTTGACAAATGCAGATTCTGGCCCAGATGCAGCGAAAGCATCGGGACTTGGAGCACAAGGAATTGGTCTCACTCGTACGGAGCATATGTTCTTTGCTCCAGAACGGCTCCCAGTTGTCAGGCGTTGGATTCTAAGAGAAGAAGGACTTGACGAGGTCAAGCAATTCCAACGTTCCGATTTCCTAGATATTTTTGAAGCCATGAATGACAAGCCAGTGACTATTCGTCTATTGGACCCGCCCCTTCACGAGTTTCTCCCTCGCGTTGGTCAAGTGGATACTGCCTTGGCCGCACAGCTTGGATTCAATGATCCTAAGGAGTTGATTGCAGCTATTGAGTCAATGCACGAAGAAAATCCAATGCTCGGTCTTCGCGGATGCCGTTTGGGTGTTGTTCGTAGGGGTCTTACCGAGATGCAGGTCGATGCAATCATGAATGCTGCTGCAGACCTAGCACAGCAGGATGGGAAGCCCCGCCCTCGTATCATGATCCCTCTTGTCGGAAGCGTAAACGAGTTTGAAGAGCAAGCTCTTATTGTAAAGGCAATCGCAGAAAAAGTTATGACCGAGCGTAGACTTGACTTCCCCTATGAGATTGGGACAATGATTGAGGTTCCTCGTGCGGCGCTTGTTTCTGACAAGCTAGCTGCCCTTGTGGACAAAGAAGATGGGAAGAGGTTATGTAGTTTTTTTTCTTTCGGCACTAATGATTTGACTCAAATGACATTCGGGATCTCTCGTGACGATGCGAGAGCCTTTCTTCCTCTCTACTTGGAACGAGGAATTCTACCAGATGACCCATTTGAGACAATCGACAAAGACGGTGTTGGGTGGTTAGTCAAGCTTTCTTCTGCCAACGGCCGTCTTGTAAACGAGGATCTATCGCTTTCAGTTTGCGGAGAGCATGGCGGTGATCCACAATCAATCAAATTTTTTGATAGTATCGGTTTGGATTACGTATCTTGCTCGCCATTCCGTGTACCAATCGCGAGGCTGGCTGCAGCACAAGCAGCAATAGCACGCCAGAAGCTGAGCCATGTCCTGAAAAGGGACCGCGTCTTGAGCTTCGATCCACGACTGTAAGGAACACACTCATCCTTTGGTATTCCTAAAATAAGTAATCGCAATTAAGTCAAATCTAATGTCGTGAAATATCAATTTCTGCAATGAAGATGTGTGTATCTCCTTCCGAGCCGTAATTCATGGTCTCATCCTTCACGCGTTTGGTACAGAGACTATCCGAACATATTGTGATCTATTTTACTATCAGCTACATTCACTGCCAATGAACACCATGCGACAGTCATCCATTCGGAAATATTGCCCCATAACACATGCCATCATGCGCTAACCAAGAGAGGCGAAGATAAGCTTGCTCCACCAGCGACTGACTCAATGATGATCACGCAACGTTCGCATCCGCTCCCCAGAGTAACTTCGACAAACAGATTGTTTTACGCTGCTCGTAGTCGAAAGTCCAAAGGAAGACTGCTTCGAATTCTCAAGGTTCAGAGTCTTTAGAGCAGACACCGATTCCTCCTCGTCCTCGTCTTCAGTGAACCCCCCAGTCGACCTGCTTTCCCCCCGAAGACTGCCATTCGAGTTTGTTCGGCCAACTTTACTTGGTGTTCTGCTTACAATCGACTTCTTGAAAGATGCAGCAGGGGATAAAGCACCTGGTGGATCATCTGTTCGTATTGAGATACTGCACAACGATACCATATCAGATGCCAACGAATCACAATCGCTTCCTACTGTCCCCACAGATCCCATCGAGTTCGATCGAGAGTAGGCTCTGCGCCAAGATGTAGAACGGCTCGGAGCCTTTGCACCACGCGGAGGTTGAAAACTAGAATCATCGTCGCAAGAATTACCAGATTCCACAGAGTCGTGGACGGAGCCTTCGCCTTCCTTTCTTAGTCGTGCCGCAGCACGGGCTATCGAATTTGAACTGTTCTGCGACAAGAACATCTTCTTGTATTGATTCGATGACGTCCGCTGCGGGACTCTGTGACCAAAAGCTTGGTCTTGCACCATTTTGGATCTCCGCGAACCTGCTTCTCCCACATCATTCAAACTTGTTTCTATCTCCGGACCAAGCGTAGAATCGATTGTAGAGTTCGAACTATTCTGTGCCAGGAACTTCTTTTTCTTTGGGATCGACGGCGTTCGCTGCGGGGCTCTGTGGCCAAAAGCTTGGTCTTGCACCGGAGGAGACCACCGCGAAACTGGTTCTTGCACTTTGTACGATCTTTGTCGGTCGCGAAATCTCCTTTGGTCGATCATCTTCTCTTGGTATTCGGTGCCACCTGGCACTGCCACATCGTTCAAAACTGTCTCGATCTCGGGACCAAGCGTAGAGTCCATCATTGGTTCATCATTGAGAGATATTTCAATCTCAGGTCCAAGACTTGTTTGAACTGGCTCAGGATCCACAGATTCGGTGGTAAGGACTTTAGCTTGAGCCTCCAATGAAAACTTGGTAACCGATCCCCGTCGGCGAGCACGTGGGCGACTTTGTGGCCTTTCAAGTGGGGTAGCTTCACCATAACCATATGGGTTTGAATTCTGCTCGTGTGCAACATTACTATCCAAAGCCTTCTTAGAAACATGATCACGGTAGCCACAGTCTTCCGTCTTCCCCGAACCAGACTCATCGTATAAAGAACGCCGCGAACCCAAACTGGGCTGGCGCCTTGGTGTAATGGGCTTGATATCTGATCTAAATGACTTGTCGCTGCTCGAACCTGGAGATATTTCCCGATTCTTATCATCCTCCACGCCATTTCTATAGAATCTGCTACGAGAGTTTGTGAGCAATCCACCTGATCTTCTCGGACTCCTCTCGACCTCGTCATTCGCAGAGATCTCATAATTCGCGGTCATAGTTGAACATCTAACTGGGCGCTCTCCGGGACCAGTTGGGTCATCCGAGGAGAAAACTCCTTTCTGGTGTAACAGGTTTGTCTTTTTCAAAATGCGATCAGACTGTGCAGTAGCTACAGCGGCAGCCTGGATGGAAAACTTGGTAACAGAACCTCTTCGACGAGCTGGTCCTCTCCTGCGAATAGTTGGTGCAGAATCTGGGTCTTCATAACCGTATTGACTTCCGGAAGGGGCTTCGGAATCCCCATATCCGTAAGGATCTGATGAAGACGGAAGGTTAGGTTGGCTAAAACTACGTTGTGCCGGACCAATTGGAGTAGAGTCAGGGTCTTCATAGCCATAATCATTTGAAACAGGCTCATTTGTTGTGGTTTGTGCATCAGGATCTTCATAGTCATATGGATTGGAAGTAGACGAATTTCTGGTGGTTTGTGCATCAGGATCTTCATAGCCATATGGATTCGAAGTAGACGAAGATGATGAAAATTCAGTTGAAGAATTGATGCAGCCATGACATGGATCCTGCCTAAGGCTCTCCTGAGCTTTCTGCAGATACTCCTTGCTACTCTTGGTATATTCAACGTCAACTGTACCGAACGCCCCTCTCCGTTTCTTCGCAATTTTCTTAATATTGACGTCAGAGGTCAGGTTATACGATGGAGAATCCGAAGTCATTACGTTCAGAGCTTGACAAAGGATTCTTTCAGTCGAAGGATCATCGGGACTCTGCTTTTCTCCAGACGGACTCATGACCTTGTATTCGAGTTTGTTCATGCAGCTTTGTTGAATATCACACGTTTTACTTCCGCAATCTAGTTGTGGCTATGTTGGTTCTTGGTGTTGAACAGGCAGCTTGTGCAAGGATGTCTGATGTATGACTAGCTTACGCTGTTTGTGGGTCCTCTTTCAATTCAGAAGTTGACCTTTGTTACTGCAACACCCCCTGCTCAGTCAAGTGGGAGAGCAATGTCGGCGATCAATCACGGAAATATGTGTAGAACCAGTAGTCAAGGCTTTTGAGGGAGTATAAAAGCTCTCAGGGCCAGTACAGTACTGGCCCTATCTGTAGAAATTCGTCGTACGAAAACTAGATTCTCACAATGACAGAGGTTGGGAAAAAGACCGCCGCAAAGTAGGATTGCGCCCCTGCTATCTGGTCTACGTAAACTTTACATAGCAAACTACGGATAGAGGAAGAAATATAAAGTGCGTGTGTGAACTCAAGCTTCATAAATCCGATCGAGAAGTACAAGCGAATTTCTGATGACGAAGTTTCAACATAGGTTCTCTACCTGAAACTTGTTAAGCAAGACTTCGGGACCTTATTTTTCTTGACAATAGAAATATATAGCGATCTCACTTGCTCGTCAAAGAATCTTCCGCTGAAAAAATTGATAGACTGATACGAAGAGTTGCTATGTATGTAGGTTTATATTCAGCAATGTGTACATAAATCTCTATCGTGATTGTTGAAAATTCCGGTCTTCACGATTGAACGGTTATTGTAACTCTACAAGGTGCTAACAGGTCTTTTCGTTTCCATATGAGACCCTCTTTCCAATGCTCAAAAGTCCCTCCGTATACTTCTCTGGGGAGCTACGCAGGTTTCTGTGATGTACTCGCACTTGAAGGTCCTGGATGGGCGCGCCTATGCGCAGGATGGGTTTCTCTAATGAGTACGTAGGAAATTGTATGGGCAAGACGTAAACGGATGTAGAAGTGAGACCTTCACCGCATCCGAACACTTCGAGTCCAGCTACCTTGGAACCGCTCAGTGCAAGCATGACTGGATACACGGGAGTCGGACGGAAGAGGACGGACCGCGGTGCTACCACGAGGTCGGAAAAGGCGGAGATCCCACTTCTGCGCTCTTTTGCCTTGGAGGAGTCTCACAAATCTCTCCAATGACGATGATGGCTTGAGCATCAATCGCTTTGCTACGCTGTCATTGAAATTGTCAACAAAAAACTGACCATACTTTTCGACATGGTCTGTCTTTGTTAAGGACAAGGGCATGGTTCCCTTTACAAAACCCCTGGCTGGCAACTCGGACATCCGGTTGATCCTCAGCCAGGGTCATCATATGCATGATGTCCAAAACTCCCTGGCTGGCAACTCGGATATCCGGTTGATCCTCAGTCAGGGTCATCATATGTATGATGTCCAAAACTCCCTGGCTGGCAACTCGGATATCCGGTTGATCCTCAGTCAGGGTCATCATAT
>JAAMXS010000608.1:0-16157 GCA_019693525.1 Cylindrotheca fusiformis | reverse complement strand
AAACAATTGGCGATTCCTACATGGCGGTCACAAACCTGGTGAAAGACCAGGAAAAGGATCATGCCAAGCGCATCGCAGAGTTTGCAATTGATGCCATTAAAGAAGCAAATGAAACCTTGGTAGACGAAGAGGACCCGTCAAAAGGATATGTGAATGTCCGTGTGGGCTTTCATTCCGGATCTGTGGTTGCTGATGTTGTGGGGACTAGAAACCTTCGCTACTGCTTGTTTGGAGATTCTGTCAACACCGCTTCTAGGATGGAGAGCAGTTCCAAGGCAAATCGCATCCACTGCTCCCTGGCCTCCGCTGAGATCTTGGCGAAGCAATGTCCGTCTCTGCCTGTGAAGTCGCGAGGGCTGGTTGCAATTAAGGGGAAAGGCGAAATGCATACTTGCTGGGTAAACGAGGGAAGTGGATTGAACCTGTTGAAGTTAAACAGTACTATTTCTTCTCCAATGATGCACTGGGCGAAAGGCAGGGAGCAGAGTTCAAGCTTCGCAGACACACACACTATTGAGGATGTTTCCATGACCAGTGGATCTGACCCGAAACTCTAATAGTGAGTTGAAGAGGAGGATTCCACAACCATCAGTGTTTGATCCGAACGTTTATTTGTCTTGGTAGATAGTCAATGTATTCATAAAGGAAAATAGATACGTGTGTGGATTAGTCAGAGCAAGATAATCCATCGCTTACAGCATCGTCCTCTTCCAGATATAGTGCCAGTGATCGACATATGTCGATAGGAATCGGTCACTGTACGGTCTTGGAATCGATTGTATCGTAGGAAGGACTTCATCAAGGAGATGTTGATCATGATGGAGAACATGGATCATGGATCCCTTTACAAAGTGTTGGACAATGAAACTGTGCACATCGAGAGCAATGTGCTATTTGTCTATGCGTGTCTCAAGGATTATTGTGTGTTTCTTTAAGGGGGGTCCGTGTGCTGGTGACCCTACCCCAAAATGTAGGGGGAATTCGTGGTGTTTGTTGGCAGCAACGCGGCAACAAAACGGGGTAATTTCTCACACACGAAGGACAAGTTGCAAAATAGCTGAATTGTTGCTGTTTCGGGTGCCTGTAGTAGTATTACGGCGATGACAAGTTGAATTCAGCAAACTTGCAACCAGGAACAATGGCACTACTTCTGAGTCGAATAGGGTCAATGTCGATATCATGGTTGTTTGTTGTGACGCAACATCATTTTCGACAAATGACATACGGGCAGACGCTTATAAAGTGGGGCCCCCCTTAAAATTCTGAGTGGTGTTTTGTTCGTCACTAAATTATCTCCTTGAACCAGAGTCTGCAATTCTGTGCGTTTGTCTACGTGCGGCCATATGCGCATCATCATCACTATAAACATCACAAGATAAAAACTGCGCTACCACAATAACAACCATGAGAGAAAGTTCACAAACTGCATGCCCTCTTCCAGCTTATATTTGAAATGAATCCCAATTGGACTTATTGTACAAAATCTGCTAGTCCTGCTACCAAGTTGATCTTTCTTGCAGTGTGCGTGTTACTCCCTTTCTGCATTTTGGCTCAACAAGATGACGGTGATGTGGATTTCCCACCATTGATTGATCATGATGACATTAGTTATTTCTTTGAACAAGATGACATGGACGGTTTGCATTGGGCCTTGTCGAATGTGTTTGTTCGGAGTGAGCGAAATCCAAATGAAGAGACGAGATCTACTGTGAAACAGAAACTTCCAACGCAACTTGTAGCTCGAGGGGGTGGGTCCAGTTATACCACTCAATACAAGGTCCGTCATGACTTGGAACAAGCCGAATATTTGGCCAAGAATCTGGAAAATAACGAAATGGCCAACTTTTTTGGAAACGTCATTGCACCAATTTACCAAAAATTGTTATCCCGAATACCTCCATTGGACCAACTGGAACGAACGGGCGGTCTATACCCCTTTCATGTTGACGATTTGGAGCAGTTGGGCATAGCTACCATTTACAATAAGGCAATCCATCAAACCTCGTTTGATGAGTTAAAGGATGAGGCGGGAAATATCGTACCCTTGATCAACCCTGACCTCGACGTTGAATCGATTGAAAGAGCATGGGTATCGACAGGAGTGGCAGTCATTGACAATCTTCTCACGCGGGATGCGTTGGACCGAATCCGACAAATCATGTTGGAGAGCACGGTCTTCTATCAGACCAAGATGCCGTTGAAATTTGGCGGCTACGTGGGAGCTTATATTGATGACGGTCTCCATGATCGAATATTATTACAGTTGGCATTTGAGCTCTATCACAAATTGCCCAAGATTATGACGGGACATTTTTTAAAGTATCTGTGGGCCTACAAATACGACTCGGAATATACTGGAATCAATATCCATGCCGATCAGGCAGCTGTCAATGTAAACATTTGGTTGACACCGGACGATGCCAACCTAGATCCAACATCGGGTGGTTTGGTCATTTTCAAGGCCAAGCCACCCAGTGACTGGGATTTCCAACGATTCAATACGGACACGAAAGAAGTTCATGAGCTGTTGCTGAAACCAACTGGATATGCGAATGTGACAGTGCCCCACCGGCAAAATCGCGCAGTCCTCTTCGATTCTGCGTTGTTTCATCATACTGACAAGTTTACCTTCAAGACTGGCTATGAAAATCGAAGGATCAATCTGACTTTCCTTTATGGCGAAATGCAAACATCAGGCACTAGTAGTAGTACTATAGATAAAGAGGCTTCCGAACTGTAATAGTGCGGTCTTGATCTTATAGCTTCCAGTCGATCTATATTCTTATTGATACAATTCATTATAATATACGCATATGAATCAGAACCGGGGGTCAGTCTTGATTGGATCGAAGAATGTTGGAAGTAGTTTAATGATTTAGCACTCGCTCTTCACCAAATATTAGATTTTGTGCACGTTCATTATAAGTCTTCCTTCAGCAAATCGTCCCTGGGCTGAAGTAGTGGAATCATGACCTCTTCTTTATCTACAATGATGTGTAGTTCTCCCTCCCGAATATTGATTATGGCTTGGTAGGTTGACAAAAAGTCCATTCCCAAAAATAAATCGAACGATTCGTCGTCATCATCATCCTCATGATCCATCGCGATAACAACATCCATTTCTGGGGATGGTACCGTTGTGCTTTCCAATCGGAGCAATAAAGATCCCTCTGGAATTATATAACGACGTCCCTTTTTGATAACCAAATTGGACAAGTTGGCGTTGGCCTTGAGTGCCTTTTGGCTGATTCTTGTTTGGACGAGATTGGTATCGAGCCGAGTTGGTAACGGATAGACCCTTGAAGGGCGTTGTTGAGTTTGATCATCATCACTGTTGTTCATCAGTATGATTCCACAAGGAACTTGCAAGAACTTCAATTCATTGCTGCTTCTTCTTCCATAATAGTGGCCTGCAGCGGGTTTGTATTCTTCAAAATCAATGTCTTCGAACCAAGACTCACTACCACCGTTTTGATGAGAGAAGCATAGTATAGTACAATTCGAGCAGAAGGTGAAGACAACGACCAGCGTACAAATGAGAAACTTCATTTGTTTGGTAGGTTTGAATATAAGTCAATCGTCTCTTGTCCTTTCTTGAAGTGGAAGGGGAAGCTATATATGCAATACGATCGTGATAGTGGAGTTGGAGTGTGAGGTATATTACTCCATGTTTCAGACGGGAGTGAAATCTATTTAGTCTTGTCCGTTATAGACGGACACCTGAGAGAATGGCCTGCAACGGAATCGAACAAGGACGTCCGTTTAGCCGACAACTGACAACACACAACGTCATCCATGTACCCCCTACAGCAATCAATGCTATTTGACAATAGCTCTCAAGAAGACAAGAGAACCACCTGACGATGAGATATCACAGCAGCACAGCAGTATAGTGCTGGACACGAAAAATCCCACTGCTCTAATGCAACATCACTAGCTATTTTTGCCATTTAAGAAAGCAACGCTGAACAACAACAACATCAGCAGAAGGAGCAGTAATCCCAACAACACTAAGAATAATACCGGCCAAAAGTTTACCGACGCAAACATGTGACAATGGGAAACATACTGATGGACAGTTTAAGTGGATGGCGAGCCTATCGTAACGAGAGAAAGCGATGAATTCAAGCGGAAAAACGAGCAATTCAAGTGGAAAAGCAGAGAGACTTATAGCATTCGGATTCTTTGGTTGAAGAAGTACTATTACCTCAATTCCGATCCCAGCCAACTCTTGATTCCAGTATTGACACTCCGAGAAACCTTGGAGTATCACAAAGTGGAGGAAATTCCCATTACCAGGTGGTGGTGGCTTGCAGAAAACCGGAAGCATACTAACAATGTGACTTGATCAAAGAATATGACGCATGTATAGAAGAAGATGTTCAAATAGCCACCAATATACTCTTGCTTCGTTTGTCAAGGCCGCTGCGTACACGCTCACATTGGCAGACGACGAAACTATTGCCAGCAATAAAATTAAAAGGGCCAGATAAACAACAGATATAATAAAGACCAAAAAGGAAATCGCGGCGGGAGACAAGTTGAAGATTCCAAAGCTCCGCCTCTGGAAAAAGAACTCGAAACTTCCAAGGCTAACGTTTGGCAAGGAAGATCCAAATCTTCATCATGATTGTGATCCTTTCCTTCTTTTTTGTCAAAGCTGCAGTGGTGTGGTCGTCCATTAAAAATCAGTTGCTGCTTCCGGCGTGTCCCGAGCCACACGATTATTGCGAAGATTTGACTTCAGGCTGATGGCATGTTGGCATGCCTTTGCGATGCACTGCATGGGCCAGGGAGTATCCCCATCATTCCCAGTGACATTGAGATCACGAATACTGCGTTGGATGATGATGATGATGATACTATTGCTGTGGAAGTCGTTCCTAGACAAGAAATTGCGCAACTTCACTTTCCTAAATATTGTGTGCTTCTAGAATACGAGACTATAACGTTTGATCCTATTATGGATCTCTGTTGGGGCAGATGAATTGGGGTCCCCGAAATTGGGGACTAAATCTGTCGCATTTTCTTCTAGATCCTGAACCGGAGGGTCTCACTCCTGGAAGGTTTGAACTCCCAGTTTCATCAGCAGTTATAGCTTGTTACGGGATGCAGTATGCAAAGAGCTCTATGATGGAGTTTGATGTCAATAGATCTAGTTTAGAAAGAGAATGAGATTCTCTGCAAAAACAAGTCTTAGTAAAGTTATTCTCATCGACTACTATAGTTCACCTTCGTTCTCTTGTTGATACGATTATAACGATTTGTGGCTTCTACAATCTCTATCCATCTCTCTAATTTGTTGCATGGGAGAGAGATTTTTAGATGTTGAGGCGTGAAGTTGTGGTTGCTGTCCGCTATATACGGACTCGAACCTCCAGATGTCCGTTCAGCCGACAAATGACTTATTTGCGTGCCCTGTTCCACACACCCTCACCACTCAATTCTTGACCATATCCGCAGTTCTACATAACAACGCTCCAAAGACAGAGAATAACCAGCAGACGATGAGATATCGCAATGACAAGAATCGTAAATCGCAACCTTCTGCTGTGGTGGTGGTGGATGGTTGTTAGTGCTCTCATTTTTATAAAAACTTCCTGCCTTTCTATGTCCATCATCACGCAAGATAATGCCAAATTGTCAATTCGTCAAATCAAGTCTCAATCCGAGAACATAACTTATGCATTGGAGGTTGTTGGAGCCAATCCACAACCCACAGTGGTCGTCGAAGCCTTGCGGGTCTGTGGAAAGTGCAAGCGTCCGGATATTGCTCTTAGCACATTTGAAAAGTACCCATCGGAACTTGCACGGGCTATGACTATATCAGTGTTGGGTTCCTGTGAGGAACATCATCAAGCCGTTCGCTTAGTGCATGCTGCTTCGGCGACGTCTGCTAGCTACAATGCCGCCATTGCTGCATGTTCCAAGGCCAAAGATTGGGAACTGGCGTTAGATGTTTACAACCGACTCATACCAAAAGAGCACAATATGACCAGCACGTTGACCGTGAATGCACTGTTGACGATTCTTGCCACTTGTCGCAAAGGTCAAGAATCGTTACAAGTGCTCCGAAACTTTCAGGAAAGGAATAATGGTCGTGATCCTTCTCGAGTCACCTATCAGATTGTCATTCATGCCTTGGTACGATCGAACATGGTCGATGAGGCATTCGAAGTTTTGAAAAATATAGCGAAGCAATCGAACAATGATGGCAATAAGAATGATGATGCTGTTGTGGAACCAACCGGTGCAATGTTTGACATGCTCACTGCAGCATACAATAAACGATCCGACTGGGAATCCATTCATCTCATTGAGCAAATGAGAAATCCAACAACGAAAATCAACCTAAAGGACGTTCAAAACAAGTACCAATTTCAACACTGGGAAAAGTTACAACGTGTCGGAAGGGGCAAAGGGTCATACTTTGTAATTGGTCATGTTTCGGTCCCACTCTCTTCCTCCTCGTCGATGACGACCCATCTAAACATTACGATTGGGGTACAACCGCACAGAAATCCAGCCAAGAATGGGATCCAGTTGGAGTTTTTTGAAAATCATGCTTCTGACGTACAGCAGCAGCAGCAGCAGGACAACGGTACCACCGCATTGCGCAGTACTAGTAGTCAATCCAAACTAGGTTACCTCCTCATGGTGAATGATAAGGAGACGAATACAAGTCGCCTTCTTGGAATGTTCCTTACGGAAGCAAGCCGAGGCAAAGGAATATCCAAAGTATGCCTGGCCGTATGGTTGTGGCTTTGCTTACAGGGATCCATTACACCCTCAACGGGAGTCATTAACAAGCCGTTACTTGCGCTCGCTTTGCAACATACATTTGGCTTTGTACCCAACAAGGGAGGTATTGAAATTGAATTGATGGCTGACGTCAACAACAACGATGATGGTGCTGAAAATGGTACTAGCAGCAGTAGTGACAGGTTATTGGTATATTCTCCTTCCCGAAAAAGCCTACAAGGTGCCTTTTCTCCTTGGGATATTCAAAATCAAAATATTACCATCTTGACAAGAAAGCCGTCCTCGGATCGTAATAGAGGCCGCATGGTATCCGTTTGCAATTCCTTTCGAGCACCGGCAAGCATTCAAGATCTCCAACAAAAAGTTGACGAAATATTACTAATACGACGACTAGAATCTGATGGTGTATCTTGCGAATTGAATTCTGGGGATATTCGGCGATTGTACTTTGGGAACGATTAAAAAAAAAAAAAGAACAACACAGTTCCAAAGCCACTATACTACTACTGATGTCTGCCGATAATGTTTTGCTATAGAAAAACTACATTTCTGCTAGCTACCTATTTTGTGTATATAGGATATCATAATGACCAGGTCTGTAAAGCAATGTGATTTGAGTCTGGCTTGTTTCTGGACCGAATTCATGACAAGTTAGTTTGTCTTGAAATTCACGACCATCCAAATATTCAATCTTGACACGAACTTGAAATGCCTCGGCCAATGCTAAAACCTGTACCATGGTACATTCCTTGCCCATGGGTTCAATTTGGGTTTGACAAAATGTTGCAATGTCGACATACCCATCTTCCAAATACGGAATGAAGCGGGTAGGATCAGCCTTGAGGTAGGTTGCTGTCAATACTCGTAGATACCAAGTACAGTAATCACTCGTCGCATTCTCTTCATTCAATTCCTTGTGCAAGGCATCTGATGTCAATCCGCCCTCGGCAAGTTTCTCCATGAATTCAACAAATTCATCATAGAATATTTCAATTGCCATTGCATCATATCCACCAATATTTGTGACCTGTTGATTGGATTCAGTGACTTTTTTTTAAATGTTTTGTGTGATGATGACAATAATTTCAAATTCAAAATGCATTGTTTGGTATTAGTAATAATCAGGTATGTTCACTTGCTGGCAACAATTGTCTCTGCCATTTAATACTTCGTCTTTCAATATAAGTGTTGTGTCACCTACCATATTTTTGAATGCGAGCCATTTCATCCTTGTTGGACATGAGAGATTCGCTTAGGCTATACAAGAATGCCCTGTAGTAACAATTTCCATCACCACGAACCATGCGCATGGTACCATAGATCGTTGATAGGTAATCAATCCCCTTTTCAAAGTAGTCCGATGAAGAAGAAGTAGTAGAAGATTCGCTCTGAAAGTGCTTTTTCAAATCTCCCAAACTTTTCACTTCAGATGTTAGAGGTTGCGATTCCTTGATCTCTTTCTCAATCGCTTCCAATTGTGCTTGTGTTTGTTGCACTTTCTTAGCGTGCAAGTTCACCTCCTTGTCGTCCTCTGTTGATGCAGCAGCACCACCACCATCAGGAGGAGGAGGAACAATTGGAACTGCTGCAGTTCCTGATTCATCTTCTGCCATCTTATCTTGAGAGATTGGGTTACCTGCTAGTGCGTACAAGTAGTTCTTATGAGTGTGCTGATGATTCCAATAATGAGACTGATTGGATTCTTATTGCATTGTTATTACGCAACAATGCCATATCTTTTTCCTTTTTTTTCCTTCTTGGATGAGATATGCTTCTGAACAGAAGGCGGATGGCGGACGGGTTGACCTCACACAGCCTTCTCTTTTTCAAAGTACTACAACTCTTGTAGAATAGTCTGGTCGTCGCACGTTCCATGAAATCGATGACATCACACAAAAGCCACGAATGAGAGAAAAATGTTGGTTCCCTCCAAATCATCGGAATGCGAATTTGCTTTACTACTAATTTGTTGCGTCAATGTGGCTTCATCCTCATAGATGTATATATGAAGGAGGAGGGCACACAGCGGTCTCGTTCAACAACACCCCCCTCAAAGCACTCGCTTCCTTCAACGAAGCATACTCTTGATTTCTTTCCAAAAACTTCACCATGAAGGGAACAATTCTGCTACTATTACTCCCATTTCTCGTCGCAGCATCGGCATGTGGATCCGATAAGTCCATCAAGAATAACAATGATGGTATCTTCTTGGGACGAAGAAGAGTTACAATGACATCCATCAAGCGAGATCATCATGTCATCGAGATGAGACCTCTATCTGCTGTTCTTAACCTAAGTGTTAGAGGGGGCTCCGCCGCCGCCCAAACAATGAAGAAAAAGTCTGCTACTGCTACTGCTGCTGGTTTTGCACAATCGGGAGGCGACGGCGGCGGCACGGCATCCATTGCTACTTCCATTTTCAACATGGCCAACAATGTGGCAGGAGCTGGAATTTTGACATTACCCGCTGGAAAGACTACCGGTACGGGATGGATACCTTCCATTATGACTTGCGTTGTACTGGCATTCTGTTCGGCACATACATTCATTTTGATTGGTAAGGCTTGTGAAATGACTGGTGAAACGACATTCAAGGGATTATGGACCAAGGCATTTGGACCGAAAACTGCCTGGGTTGTTGATTCAATGGTATTTACACAATGCTTTATTGTGTCAATCATATATACGGGACTGTTGGGAGACATCTTTTCGGCGCTCCTCAGCTCTCGTTCTGGCCTTTCTTCTTCTTCTTCTTCTTTGACAAGCAGAACATCGGTTATTCTCATTCTTGCTACCACCATCCTTTGGCCTCTCAACAATATTCGAAACCTAGCATCCTTGGGATTTACTTCCATTCTTGGTCTTGTTGCTGTACTATATACAGTTTTCTTTATTGTTTTCCGTGCCTTGGATGGAACATATTCATTGAATCCAATTGGGAAATTTGTTGCGGAAGGCATCATCACTCCTCCATCCTTTGACAAATCGACATTATGGAACTTTGATCTTAATTCTTTGGTCCTCATGTGCAATCTTGGTTTGGCATTTATTGCACATTACAATGGACCATCCTATTGGCGATCCTTGGAGGATGCAACATCGGATCGATTTGCCAAGGTCGCATTACCAGCATATGCCATCCTTGCATCCATTTATGCAGCAACAATGATTGGTGGATACGCAACCTTTGGTGATGCTTGCAAGGGAAACATCCTACTCAACTATTCTTCGTCTGACGTATTGTCAACGCTGGGAAGATTGGCGACTGGTCTTAGTCTCATTTTTGGTTTTCCATTGATCAGTAATGGTGCCCGAGAAGGTCTGAAGAACGCCTCTTCAGCTCTGGGCTATTCACAAATATCCGATCCCAAAAATCATGTGAAACTTGTGACGATTCTATTGATTATTACATCGACTCTGTCGATTGTCCTCCAAGATCTAAAGCTTATTGCCGGTTTGGCTGGTGCCGTCATGGGATCCTCTTTGGTATACATCATTCCAACCCTAATCTACTCCAAAATTGTACTTCAGCACAAAGGCAAGGAAAGTCCAGAGTATCGAATGGCGAGACGTAATCTATTGTTCATCCCCTTTGGCCTTTTCGTTACGTTGATGGGAGTAACGATGACTTTGAAGAATACCGTGTTTGCATGAGAGTGAGAGATTTTCCAATATGTCTTTTTGACGTATTGGTGAAATGGGTCAGGAAAATCTACAGAGAAAAAGAAATGCAATAAGTTATCAAATACGATCCAGTCGAAGCGGCTCCTTTTGTTGCAAGACAGCTAGTTTTGTTGTGTCGTAGCTCGCTCCAATATAGTAGTTAGGACTATCCTATGGAGGTTCTTACTCACACATTTGGATGGTGTATAATAGCTAGCTTCGTCGTCGTCGGGCATTTCAAGGTGGTATAATATAGCTTTTGTGCTATAATTTTGCCCAAGAGGAGGCAACTTTGTAAGCGGTTGCAGTTGCCGGGTTCATTCGAAGGGAAGACAACTCTGTGCCGTTGAAACAATCCAGTTGCACCATTGAGCTTCCCAATCTTCGGAGCCGTTGTTTGTCAATGTTCATATTCTCATTGTCAATCAGCACAAAATTTTCCAGCGAAACAACGGCATGGAGAAATGCACACATTATCCGTGTGTTCTGAACAATGCTGTCCTTGTTTACGAGATTCATTCCAAGGAACTCCGACTTGGAGTCAATGGATTCCCAGATTTTTACCACCAACTGATATAGACGCACTTCGGTATGTCTGTCCATGTTCTCATCTTCGGCACTATGGATCAGTGCAGAGATTAGTGCACCCAGAGATCGGTCGCTTAAATTCCTGCGTACAGACCGTTTCTCCTCATTACGGACAACATCTTTCACTGCATTTTGCCATGTAGACAGAGCCACATCACTCCTTCCTGCCTTACCAGCTGCCCTAATCACTGCGTTCCATGTTATTTCGTTTGGTTCCATCTGTTCGGAAGCACGAATTTGATCAAGAACTTCCATAGCTCTTTCGACGTCGCCACTCTTCGCACAAGCCTTCAGTAGAGCATTGTAACAAGCAAGATCGGGTTCGACTCCTGCCGATTTCATCTCCTGGAAAACCAACGAAACTCGGAATAATTCGTTGAGGTCAAGATTGCTCTTTGCTTTCCCGCCCCTGTTGCCACGTGGAATCTGTGATAGACTTGTCATCAGTTCCGTGTACACTTCGACAGCTTTTGTGGTTCCAGCGTCATCCAATAGCATCGGATTGTCTTCTTCGTCTACAACCTTGTTACCAGCAGGAGTATCACTCTGCATCTGATTTTCGAACCGAGCCAAATGACTTGCACTGGTCATCAATGATGTGTACATCACTTCACTTGGAACAATTCGATTCTTCTTCATATACCTAAGCACATCCAGACTTTCGGCAGTTCTTCCATTCCGAAGAAGACAATTGACCATGCTACCACATGTGACTGTATTTGGATAAACTCCAAAGTTGGGCATGGAATAAAAGAGTTTTACAGCAGTATCGATCCTCCCAACTTTGCCACACGCGTCAATGGCAGCGGTCCAAGCACCAACTTCTGACGAAAGGATATAATCTTTTTGCGTGTTGATTGAAAGCCTTCTTCGATCTTCTGCCTTCTGATCCAACATTATACGAAGACCGTTTAATGCCAAATCGCTTCTTCGACATCTACCACACACATCAATCAGAGCAGAATATGTCATTCCGTTTGGCTGAATGTTCAGTGATCTCATTTCCTGAAGAAATAAAAAAGCCATGGTTGGATCATTGGCCCCACTAGCTGCAGTCCCTTTCCTTGCCACCGTAGCGATCAGTGTCGTGTAAGTGCGAGCATCTGGTTGGACATCTGTACAGTCCAGTTGTTCCTTCACTTGAAGTGCAATGTCAAGCTCGCCAGCCTTATGACAAGCGTCCAAAAGGGTGTTGTACGTTACAATATTTGGTTTCAGCTTTGGAACATCTTTCCCACCGCCATCACATATCATTTGATTGAACAAGTCCTGAGCCATTTCAACGTCCCCATATTTAGCATAGGCATTCATTAGAATATTGGAAGCTTTGACGTCCGGAACAATTCTCTGCAGGAAACTGATAGTTAGAAATTCTAGCCCAAAAATATAATTGAAGCAGCTTCTCCAAGTAGCAAAACTCACCAATGAATTAGGAACATTTGACTCTGAGGAAAAGAAATCGGGTTGACGGCGCATGATATTCCACAAACGAATTGCAACCAGTGGTTTTCCAAGATGAACCGCACGACTCATCAGTGTGGAAAAGGTTACAAGTGTGGGGATTGGAACCGGTTGCCATTTTCTTGCCGGGTGCTGCTGGCTCAGTAACGATGTCTTCCGCATCTTGAAATAAAGTCGTAGGGCCCGTAGCAAATCACCACCATCGCCAAAGGAAGCCAGTGCAGCGTTGCACTCTCGGATCGCTGGAAATGGAAGCGGATATTGATCGAGCTTGGTCCCAGATTCTTCATGTCTTATTTTTATGGATTCCTCAAGCGCCGCCAATGAATCTCGAAGTCGCGACTCGACAACTACTGCTCTTTCCCACCTACCAGAACTCCAAACATCATCTTTCCTACTACCAGAGCGATTGTTTGTCGGCTTCCTTCTTACTAATGTCTTTGGGCTTGGTGACTGATCAGGTGATCCGTAGTGGTTACTCAAATCCTTTGGTGGTTCCGCCAAAACATTGAGAGCTGTGTCGGGACGAACCTTGAAATAATGCTTTCCACCCGGAGGGGTGATGCCCGGCTTCATGTTCTGAAACGCATCACATGTCAACAAGGCAAAATGACCACATGCTAGGAGGAATAGAATTACAATAATCCTTTGCTTGGCTCTATTGCGTCGTGCCATTTTTATGCAGGAAAAGGAGCTTTATTTCAAGATAAAGTCCTTGCCTTGTGTGGTATTCCACACTAGATGGCTTGGGGTAGTTTTTGATGGCAAAAAACTATGTGGCTTCATCTTATTGGTGATGATGCTGGGCTGAAGAGAATGCCATACTCGATGGTTTTGCGAAGCGTGCTGACGGAGGATGGACGACCATGGCTTATTCGAATGAGATTCGATAAGGCTTCAAGATAGATGACGTCACGGTTGATAAGTAAGCCATCCTTCAGCGTCAGATTGGGCGATGACGTATGATTGTCAGTTCTAGTCAAGTTTGTCGATTAGAAACTGGTTGTAGAACTAATAGCAATGCCAAAAGGGGCCCTCAATGAGGAGAGCAAGGACTTCCGTTTTGAATCACCTCCATTTGTTTTAAGGCTACTTAATAAGAGGGATGATGAAAACAAAAGGAAGCTTCAAGATGTTTTGACCGATAAATCTGTTATGGAGTACGTTGTAGGGTATTATGACACGTTCACTTTTCTCTTTACATTCTTTGCAATATAAAGGATGCAATCATCTATTTTGCATTGTTCAACAAGGACTTGTCCAACAACAAGCTAGAGCTTATCGGTATTGAACCTGTTCTGGCATCTTGATAAAAATAGTTCATTGTTTTGAGTTTTGACAAAATGCGTGCAGAGGTACCTTTTTGTTAATTCCAGGGATCTACGACCAACCTGTTGGAGGTTTTTCAGAAGGAACAGCGGATTGACGAAATCCTTTCCTTGTTGAAGTGTCGCTTGGTCTTGTCTCTGATAGGCCTTCTTGTGCGTCTGGACTTGGTCTCTGTAAAATCTTTCTATTTCTAATAAGAAATAGGTACCAACCATTTCAGTTACATGGGAAAGTGAGCGAAGCTTCAACTCTGTAGAAATTGGGATCCAAAAAGAAATCCCCATTGTTGCTGGATATTGACCCATCCGGCCCTGCAGTAATCGGTTCCAACTTGACTTGCCCGTACGCCCCAGCTGCACCCAATGCGCCTCCTGTAATAGGAAGGATACCACCAATAGAATCGGAAACCTCTCCAGAAGCAGTAAAGATGATTTCTTCACCAGCGTTTAATATTCTATATGTGAATTGGCAATGCCCCATCCCAACTTGAAGACCGATTTGATTGTCTCCAATGCGTGATCGAGTTCGAGTACACACCCCGGATACTCTTGATTCTGGAATGCTGTCAAGAATTGGCAAGTATCTCAAATCATCATTGTACACAAATCTTGTCCCGACTTCCTGGGCATTTCTATCATTCGGATCGTTGTAGACTGCAGGTGTCACCGCAGAGAATTGAAGAAATACAGCATTGAATCGCTGTAAACATGGAGCGATAGATCCATCCTGGGGGCTACCTTTTGAGGATGCGGAATTCTTCTTGCTCTTGCTTTTCGATGTCAGGCGTCGATTGGCTTTTCGACTCTTAATTCCGGATGTTGACCTTTCAGCCATTCCTTGATGGCTACAAAGAAGAGACGTAACCAAAGTAAGAATTGCTAGAGGGTGCCTGCATATCTTAAACATCCTTTCCTAGCGTTGCAAACTGCTGTGAAGCGCAATTGATTCAGTGTTATATCCCTTACACATCATTCTCAGAACTTTCAACTCGCATCGGGAGTCTTGCCAAATCTAATTTTGTCAACAAAATAATGAGCTGTGTAAGACCAACACAATGGACAGATTACAGACGGATCCCAATTCTACAGACAATAAATAAAGACATGTATCATAGATACAATAAGCAGGTTCGTAGATAGAAGTGAACGAAATCGCAATTCTCACGGTTTGAGTGGACTGGAGCTGGATTTTTTAAAGCAAGAGCAATCAATCAGAATAACTTTACTTAGTTGACAACGATTTAGATCACTGCAACACCAGGAAATGCCGTTGGACATTTGTTCCATCGTCACAAAAGCGAATATTGCTGTAAATCCTGATTCATTCTCATTATTGAGCTACTTCTACAATAGGATTGGGTATTGCTCCAGGAAACAGACTTACCAGATCCACAAGGTTATGATCAGATGATGGCAACGTGAGGTCATGCAATTCAAGCTCTAATTTTTTTTGCCCAGCTGGCTGGTTCTCTACAAAACCATCTTGCGATGGAATCCACTAATAGAAACAAAGCTCCAAATAGGGCAAACACAATTAACTTGATTTAAGGCTTGATAGCAGTAGGAGTCGTCAAGCAGTTGAGTTCTGATGATGAACAAGCAAAAATCTTTCTCCATTTCTCCCCCCAACAACAAACATCTCGATCAAATGATTGTGCATCACTGAACATATCATACTTGTCTGTAACATCTCTAACAGAAGAAACATCCCAATTGGACAAGTCTCCATTGAATGACGCGGCATACATGAACATACGACCCATGCTTGTAACAGAAGAAACATCCCAATTGGACAAGTCTCCATTGAATGACCATGCTTCCTCGAACATACCACTCATGTCTGTAACAGAAGAAACATCCCAATTGGACAAGTCTCCATTGAATGAATAGGCATACATGAACATCTGACCCATGTCTGTAACAGAAGAAACATCCCAATTGGACAAGTCTCCGTTGAATGACCATGCACCATAAAACATCCGACTCATGTCGGTAACAGAAGATACATCCCAACCAGAAATATCATCATTGAAATCCGGATCCGCAAACAATTCGCTCATGCTGGTAACATTGGAAACACACCAAGTTCCAATTGGCCAGCCGTATGCTTCGACAACCGAATTGTTGCAGTTCTTCTTGTCGGAACAGCCATCTTGGATGTATTGCTTTACAGCTTTCGCAATCTCATCACTACTGTCACCAAAGCATTTGCTTGTTGCATCCGCAGCAAGGGGTAGGTAGCTTTGGCAGACGAAGAGGAGAAGAAACAGTAGTTGCTGCATGTTTGAAGCCAGTCTGATGAACATTCTAGCTAGCTATCCGAGTATGACCTTTTTCGTTGTGGCGATTTTCAAG